>PXOE01000168.1:0-17131 GCA_003012245.1 Microcyclospora tardicrescens | reverse complement strand
GTCCTATACAATCCCCTTCGCAACTCCATCCCAGCCCGACCCAGTCCGACCCGAATGAAACAACCCGATCCCTCCCACCCTCAATCAGCCCAACTCCAACCTTACCCTAAAAGACTACCGACCCACTCAATCCCATGCAATGCAACCACATCCCCTCCAACCCAACAAGAACATATCTCGCGCCATCCAGCTCTTCTTCATAGCAAATTGCACATAACGAATGCCAGGTGAGGCAAGTTACTCCAACTTCCTTGACCTTCGTGCAATAATTCCTTGTTCTTATCCTTGCTCTGAATCTGTTAGGGGAGATTTACATAAGTGGGTGGAGACAGGGAAGGCAAGGCATGGAGGGTTTGCGGTGTATACATGTGTTGTTGTAGATGTGGACATGTACGCGTCTCTTTCTTTCTGCATGTGTGTGGTTGTGTAGACTTTACCGGCCATACAAGACGATATATATGATCAGCGTGAACATAGAATGGTAGTTTATGGGAATCTGTTTGCTGGCAAGCGAGAAGGACAGGGAAAGCCAGAGCAGCAAGCGGCTTCACGTTGGCGGGCGAGAAGCTTCAAGGGCACTCCATCTACATGGTAAGATGGTAAGATGCATAGGCCATATTATTTGAACAAAGGACAGGACCATTCCAATTAATCACGACGACACAACAACAGTGACTAGAGGGCACGACACAGGGTCAAGCAGAAATGGGATCGAGAGCAGGGAGAAACGTAACCACAAAGGCATTTAAATTGAGTACTATCCATCAGAGCGCGAGAAAAGTAGTCTACTTCCGCCTTCTTGAAACGTGCGTCCATGCGATATGCACGATTTCATAGCGTTGCAGTAGACCTGTCGTCTGGATTGCCTTGCTGGTTATTCTTCTCCCTTGGGCTTTTTTTGCTCCTCAACCCCAATTTGCTGCGCGAGAGCATAAATTTGAGCTTTGGGGACTTGATTGGAGGTTTGGAGGGATTCCATGTCTGGGCCTGCACAACCCTCCCTTTCTCTTCTTCTCGCTGTGGGAGGGCGCGGTGACTGTTGGGATTGTCGTGGTTCTTCCTCTTCTTCACAGCGTCCGCGCGGGGAGGCACTGCCAAGGCATCGCTCGCGAGCGAATGACGGCTTGGCAGAGTCGCGGGACAAATTCTTGTCGGGGTGATGCGCTACAGGCTGCAGGATGAGCCTGGTGTTGCATCAGGGGTTCGGTCAGAGACGTGGTCCTCTCCCAGCACCCACGCACAAGCAATATTGCAGATCAGACCAGCTGAACGCAGACTTGTGCGCGGGACGTGCAGAAGAGGATGTCTCTGGATTGTCGGGGTGGTTAAGCCGAGGGAGGGGAAATTAAAGGTTGTATAAAAATGGACAGGTTGTAGCTTTTCAGAAAAGAAGGGGACGCTTCCGCTATTAAGGGGTGGGGTACTGCAAGGAGCGACTTAAAATTGATCGTCGTGATCGTCATCATCGTCATGATGGATGCCATCACCGTAAGATTGAAAGGGGCGACGTTGCACAAGAGAAGAAATCTACTTGCGAACGACAACACCCTGGCGGCGGGTGGCGCGCGAGACGTACTCAGCCTCGGACTCGGAGGAGCAGTCGGACTCATCAGAGTAGCTGCAGCGGGATCCACCACAGTCGAGCTTGACGCGCGAGCCGGCACGGGTGATGCCGTAGCGTTCGCAGGTGCAGCACGAGCTGGCGCTGGAGCTGACGGACGATGGGGTGGAGGAGTTGGAGCTGCGGGAGCTGAGCGAGGGGACGTCGGACTCGTTGTCACTGTCGTCCTCGGAGTCATCCTCGGAGTCCTCGTCGACGATGTGGGAGCGGGCGAACTTGGCGGTGAGCTGCTCGACGTTGGCGTGGCTGAAGGCCTCGCGGCGGATGGAGCGGGTCTCGTTGGGCTTGACAGGCTTGGGGCAGACGATCAAAGATGGATCGAGGGAGCGGCCCTTGGGGACGGCGGCCTGGCTGACGCGGCGGGACTGGCGGGACGAGGCGACTTGAGCGGACTTGGGAACGTCGAGGGTGTTGAGCTTGCGGCCGGTGGTGGGCTCGACGACGTGCTCGCGGGCGGGGTCGTGGGAGACGTGGTAGCCGTCGATGATGTAGTAGTACCAGTAGCGTTGGCCTTGCTTGAGGGAGGCGGTCGAGAAGCGGAACTGGCCCTTCCAGGCGCCGGCCTTGCTGGCGTCCTTGGAGAGGGGAAGTTGGCCGTTGTAGTTGTCCCAGTTGCCGACCAAGTGGACGGTCTTGCAGGAGGCGGCGGTGCGGAGGGAGAAGTTAAGCTGGATGTGTGCCATTTTTTATATTGGATTTCCTGAAATCGGCTTGGATTGTGGAGTTGGTATTGAAGGTTTGTATTGAGCAAGACAGAGCTGATTAATTGAAGATTGTGTAAAGTGATGTCGACCGGCGACGAGTAGAAAGATGGAATGCTAGTAAGTTGGTTTGGGGGGATTATTGAAAAAGGATGAAAATGAGATGGCACCAGGCCTGAGGACAGCGAGACAAACAGAAAAAAACGGACGAAGATCAAAGAACCAGCTCTTGGACGAGTTGACAGGCTTGCTGAAGAAGAAAGAAGAAGAAGAAGAGAAAGGAAGAGGAGGAAGTGGACTTAACGGGCAGATGTAGGTCGAGGTTGCACACCCACCGCTGCCGACGACCAGCCAAGCCCGCCAGCATTGGAGCCGACGGGGCGCACATGTACATACTGTCGAAGTGCAGATACATCACAAGCGAGCGAGCGATGCAAGCCATGAACCGTGGAAATGCAGACCAAGCAGGCCTAGAGGGAGGTGATGAGGTCGAAGGGTGCAGAGGCGTGCAGGATAGCGCTTGGAAGTCGGAGGGTGAGCTCGAGCTGGACGAACCTCAGCGCTTGCTCCAGCTCGAGTATTGGCTGCCGGTGTGATCGACGGCCCCGCTGCACCAATCGCTACCCTGGACGTCGACCTGCCCTCGCGAATACATCAATGGCTCCCAGCACACTAGTAACATGGCTGACGATCATGCTGCTGCTGCTGCCAATCCGCGACGACAAACGATACCGTGCCAGGATCATGCCACCAGGTCCGAGCCGGGGCAAATCCTGCTGGTCGACTTGAACTGCACGAGCACAACGGAAGGACGAGGTGATGTTGGGGTGGAGCTGGGCTCGGTTCGCTCGATCCATCCCGTCTGACTGTACTGCAACGACATGTGTGTTGGTAGTGGTATCGAGCGACAGTTTACAACAATATGAGTTCAACCTCGACCCATGCTGATCCCTGCTACTAGTCAGAACTACATTCTTGCAGCAACCAAACATATCTCGCCGGACGTGTATGTGCTGTCCACAGATGCTGCACGCTGTATGCACCACCCGGCCACCGATTTACCCCATTCGGCAGCTGTATAGGGCATATCCTATCGTAGTACACCACTAAATGCTCATCTATCGACCGACTGTGCTCAACACATGATCAGACCTTGCATAACGGCGCTAGAATCACTATGGCCTTTAACGTGTCCGAGTCAAGGCACGTTATAGACAGTCAGGGAAACAGGCTTTTCATATCCATGGGCATGTCTATCATCCCCGGAACTGCTCAGCAGCACCGGCACCACCCCAGCCTACTCATCCTCCACGGCAGACCGAAGCAATGCCTCCAACTCTTCCGGACTGAGCGTCGACTTCCTCCGTCGTGGTCGACCCTTGATCTTCGTTCGCTTCACCGGACTTGCGATCTTGCCCAATGTGTCGTCTCCTTCTTCATATCTGCCTGCACCAGCATTCACACCTGAAGCTCCAAATGTCACCTTGCTTCTGCCGTTGCTACTTATGTGAGACCCACCCATCTCGGCGTCCTTGTCCGCCTTCCTAGTTGAGGCTGCAGATGCAGCAAGGGCAGCTGCAGCATTCTCAGCCTCAGCTTGCGCGGCGCTTAACTTTTGTGCCACGGTAAGCTGTTCTTGTCCCTCGACCCCATCCACCTCATCATCTTCGCTGTGAGCCTGTGCATAACTCGACGACCTGCCATTTGCTGGTCGTAAATCGAACAAGTCCGGCGGATCAAGGATGTTCCTCTTCCGCTTCGGGCTACTCCTCCCCGTCTCTGGGCTAGACACCGGCGGAGGCGACGGGATGCTCTTCTCGTCTTCTGGAATGCGAATCTCGCTTACATCGCTGTCGGCGAAGCTCTGCTCAGCGTCTACCGGAATATGTCCGACGATGACTGGTCGATGAGGAGATACCAATCCCATACCCCGCCGGAGATCTTCGATGTTGATCGTCTCGCCGTCGTTCATCCTATGCTGCCAGCCTTCAAACATCACAAACACATCTTTCCATCGTCGCTCCATATGTTCCCATCCCGCTCGCAGCCGACGAATCTCCTCATCCCGCACCTCCACCTCTTCAATCGCGACGAAGTTGGGATTGCACAGAAGGTTCTTGAGATGCTCCATCGCGTCCTCCATATCGGCCGCGAGGGTCTCGTAGGCGGTAGGTAGTGCGTGCAGCATTGCGACATCGTTCTTATCCCGATCACTACCCATGCTCCCGACTGCGCTGTCAGGATGGCTGCTTGTAGACGGCAACCCCAGTAATTCTTTTAGCGTGCCCAGCGATCCCCGGATCAGGTTGATCAAACTGTCATTCTCATCACTCAAGCTCTGGCCAAGCTGAGTCAAGAACTCGGTCGTCTCCTGCTTCAGACTGTATTCTGGATCGTCCAGCCCATGTACCGCCTTATCCTGTGCATGTTGCCGTGCCCTTGCCCCGCCCGTGATCGTGATACTCGGCGCCGTCATGCCCACGCGATTTCCACGCTGCTGGCCCTGCAGATGCGTCTTAAGCCGCGCGAGCTCCAAATCCCGCTTCTTGACGTCGTTCGCACACTGCGTCTTGACCTGCGCCAGACTGGCCTTCAGCCTTGCCGTCTGCTCCTGCAGCGTCTTCATGGCCTTCTCCACCTTCTTGATCTCAGCCTGTGCTGCCCGCTCGGCTGCTCGCGCCTGCACCGCCACTCGCGCGAACTCCTCCTGCTTCTCCCGACTGCGCTGCATCTCCGCCTGATGTCGCGTCTCATCGGCGCGGAGTTGCCGAAGCGTCACGGCGACATGTTCCTGTTGCTCGCGCGAGCGGTCTTCTCGCAGGATCAGGTCATGTACGAGGTTGATGATCTGTGCCCGGCTCTCCTTGGACGGCTTGACAAAGTCGATCGGCTCACTGTTGCGGAGCAGTCCACGAGCGAGCAGCAGGTTGTTCAGGTAGGTCGATGCGGTGCGCAGACTTTCGTGGTCCATGGCTGATCGACACGCGTGTGTGTGAATTGGTCGTTGGGGTTGGCCGTGGCCGGTTGGCAATACAACGAGCCCAAGACCGAATGTCTTTATAGCAGTGATTGCATATAGATTTCTGTGAGACATGTATTGTTGATGTATTGCTTCTTAAGGACTAGTGGGAAGTTCAGTGCTTCGATAGCACGTGATGGGCTACGGCGATACAACATGAATCTCAAAGAGACGATTACAGTTATGAGGTATTCATGAGAACACGATCAGCCTCTCCGCATATGTTTGCTGCTCCGGTTTTTTCATTGACCGGCAACCAGAGGCGAACGGTGGTGGACCTATGTTCGCTGCAGCAAATGCCAGAAGCAACATAAATAGAGAATGACTACACCTACACCTATTCTGCTCATGCTGGACTTGCTGACTTTTTCACAACATCCGTGGCTGAATCCCTGCGCATTACAACAGCGGGCAGTGTTTGTTTCTTACAAGACGCAGCAAAAGTGAGGACATGGTCGATGATGTCCACCGGCCCCAACCTGCGATAATGGGCACGTGATGTTTCCGAACACGGCAGATGGAGGGGCCGATTAGAGTGAGATGGCTGAGGGGCAGGGTAGCGGTAAGAATAGATGCAGCCAAATGCAGGTAATGTTAGATGGTTCAGCACACACAGCATTAGTAAACTTCCACCTCACTCCATACTTATACACAACACTCCTCCTCTTCTTCGCTGCAACAACCAATTCTCTCTCAATCAACTACTCACCACCTACAACCCGCCAACATGGTTCTCGAACCCGTCAAGCTCATCTCCCTCGAGGGTACGTCGTCGCCAATGCCTCTCCCCGCAACACCACCGCTCATGCCCCTCCCACCGCTGCATCGTCGATACTAACATACCTTTTGCCCCCAAACAGAGATGCAAGGCTGCATGGCCGCCGTCTTCGAATGGGCCGACAGCTACGACAGCAAAGACTGGGAGCGACTGAGCAAGTGCATCGCGCCGACGCTGCGCATCGACTACCGCTCCTTCCTCAACAAGCTGTGGGAAGCGATGCCGGCCGACGAGTTCGTCAAGATGGCCTCGGACCCGCACGTCCTCGGCGATCCCACGCTCAAGACGCAGCACTTCATCGGCGGCACCAAGTGGGAGAAGGTGTCGGACGACGAGATCATCGGCTACCACCAGCTGCGCGTCCCCCACCAGAAGTACACCGACGCCTCCATGACCACCGTCGCGGTCAAGGGCCACGCCCACTCCCACAACACCCACTGGTACAAGAAGATCAATGGCGTGTGGAAGTTCGCCGGCTTGAACCCGGACATCAGATGGTCGGAGTATGACTTTGACAAGGTCTTTGCCAGTGGCCGGGATAAGCTTGGCGAGGAGAATGCCGAGGCCGCGCAGGCGCTCGGTGTGCCTCCAAAGGCTTAGATGGACGGGAGGAAAGGTCTTTGAGTCGTTACTGAAAGCGGAGCTTAACTATGTATGTGCCAGAAGATCTAATACCACAACATCCGCCATTTGGCACCTTTGCGACTCCTGTTCACAAAAAGCAGTCATGTATCCTGTTAGAAGCATTAGAACTGCTGAAAGCTTCACCCATACCTACTTCACGAGAGACCAGACCGTGACGAGCATGCTCTCAATTCTCAGACAGGACTACTCCTCATTCACTCCCGACTGTCCTCAGCAGTCTTCCATTCCATGCCCAGGACAACCACAGTCTTGTCTCCCTCGTCATACCATCTCCCCAGCCCTCCTTCCCTGCCATCTGCAGCCTTCGTCGTGCCAGCTCTCCGTACGTACATGCATGTAGCTCCGTCCCATGCTCCTCTTGGCCGGGGGACTCCCTCGCCTTTCATCTTATCAAGTAAGGTAAGTATGGGTGACAGTTGACAATGTATTAAGGTGCATATAAATAGTTGATCTACAGTATTTCGACCTTGACTCGTGATGCTCTACCTACCTTAACCATCTACCTACCTTACTTTATCAACCCAGAACCTCTAACAAAACCCTCCTCAAAGTCCCAGGCCAGACAGATTCTAACATCAGCGGGGACAATGCAGGGAATAGGGACATGTACTAAGCTCCCTGACATGCGTGACTGCGCACTTTGTGCAGCTCTTCAATGGATCCGGGAGGGATGAACACTAGGGAAACCCTTCGCTCGAGTAAGGGGGAAAACAGCGGGGTAGCTAGATGGAGGATTCCGCTAACCTACCTCAGGGTGCCTTGGCTAGCTAATGTATGGGTATGAACATGTGCATGAAACGGAATTGGAAGCAGAACCAGAGCAGTGGCATGGGGTCAGATGGAGACGAGGATGTTGCTGGCGAGCAGGTGAGACAGACGATGGGGGAGATGGGGGATGCAAAAGGAGGATAGGTAGGGACATGGAAGGTAAAGTCTGAGGTTTGAGGAGGGAATACATGTAATGTTCGGCCTGCACTGGTTGATGTGTTTGTAGTAGTTCCGCAGATCTGCATGTAATGATATTTCGACTGATGATCTGATGATTTGATAGTGGTTGATGGCAGTGATGATAGTAGTGATAATGATAATGATGTTGATGGTGCTAAGAAAAGATGCCTGCACGCATGTGTGATGTGTAATGTGTTGCAAAACAACCCAGTCACACACACGCACACTTTTGAGACAGAACCAGCAAAATAAAAACATAAAACAACAACAAGAGCAACTTTTTCTCATCGTCTGCCTTTTCTTCCTCTCCGAAGTCCTCAAAATGTAGTAAGGAAAGGAGAATGCAAGGATAAAGGTTTGGGCAAAACCCACCCAACGCTGCCGACCGACGCCCGCTCGCACGCTTTGTTTTGTCGCTCAGCTCGCTCGCTCATCATTCGCATCGCACTGGCAAACGCAAAATCCGACAACCCGCTCCGCCCGTGACCCAGCCCCAAGCCAGTCCCTGGCTTTTCGATACGATGCAAAACTAATTCATACCTGTCGTTCGTGTGTTTTGGTCCGTCGTCGTCTCTCAGAGCAGTAGCAGTCGTCGTCGATTCAATATCTGTGTAATGATTGGGGTGTCGTTGAAGTGGCAAAATGAGGAGAGAGAAAGAGAAACAGAAATGAGGAGGAGAGGTGGTGAAGGAACATGCAGATTGTGAGATAGGGATGATATCTGTGGGGCTCGGAAGTGACAAAATGTTTCGGCTTGCTTGATCTCGTGACTGAGTGGTGCAGAATATTGGTTGATGTGTGTCGAACTTTGGACCAGAACTCCCGCTAAAGCGCAATCACACTTTGATAAAGCAGAAGTCGACAAAAAGCGCTTACTGTAGATGGGGAAGAATGGTCAGTCTTGAAGCGGGATGGAAGTCAGAGGAGTGTCTGAGCATACCTTCATGGGAGCAAAGTTGCCGTACGGGTGTTGCGGAGGCATGCCCATAGATCCACCCATCGATGGGTAGACTGGTGGTGGAGGAGCAGGGCGGTAGGGAGTGCCAGCTGGACCCGAGTTGTTCTGGCTACGACCCCAGCTCAAACGCACACGCGAGTTTCCAATCGGATAGCCTTGCATTTGGTTGATAGCCATCTCGGCGGCGTGGCGCTGAACGAACTGAACGAAACCGCAGCCCTTGCCTGGGGGAATCTTGACGTAGGTGATCTCGCCAAAGCCTTGGAAGAACGAGCGAAGTTCATCTTCCGTGACGTAGCCAGAGAGACCGCCAACGAAGACGGTGGTGTTGTTCGGGTCGGTGAACTGGTTCATAGGTTGAGGAGCACCATAGTAGCCCATCGGAGGAGCGCCCATCTGCTGGTACATGCCTCCACCCATGCCACCAGGACCTCCACCAGGCATACCACCCATCCCACCAGGTCCGGCACCGCCAGTCTTGTTCTTCGGGGTGGCAGTGGAGATGCGCATCGGGCGGTTGCCACAGTAGACACCTTGCATCTCGTGCAGAGCCTTTTGCTGGTCGCTTTCATCCGCGAAACGTACAAAGCCGTAACCACGAGACATGCCAGAAATAGGATCGCTCATGATCTTGGCCGACTTGCAGGACGTGTACTTGTTCTGGAAGAGCGAGATGAGAACGTATTCGTTGACCTCCGGTCCGAGATCGCCAACGAAAATGCTATACTCCGGGCCACGGTCGTCACGAGTACGATCAGCCAGACCGCCACCAGAAGCCCAGTTCAACTTGAACTGTCGGTTGGAGTTGGGGATCATCTGACCATTAAGCTGAAGAGCTCGGCCCGCAGCATCCGAGTTTTCAAAATCAACGAAGCAGTATCCAGCATTGCTACTAGTTTTCAGTCAGTGCACCAATATAATCGTCGCAAGAAATGGCTTGACACGCACCCAGAAAATTTGTCGCGGATCATCTTGACGTTGACCTGATAGCCCATACCGAACCAGACGGTGCGCACGAAGTTCTCATCGATCCATGGCTCGAGCTCTCCCATCCTGTCCAAAGTTTAGCACTCCTTCCTACCCCGCTATGCTTTGGATCCACATACCAGAGGGTAGTCTTCTGGTCGCCGCCAGGCTGAGGTCCACCTTGGACTGGGGTAGCGCCACCATTTCCGCCGAATTGCCCGGGTTGCTGTTCCATTTGTTGACCCATTGGGTTCTGCGCCTGAGGAGCGGGTCCTCCGAAATCTTGCTGGGGCTCATTGCCCTGCTGAGGCTGCTGCTCGAAGTTCATGATGCTTGCAGATGGACGAGGTTACTGAGACAGTCGTGGTTTATGGATGAAACAGACAAAGACTCGAGTCGAGAGAAAGCAGGAAGGTTGCTATTGTCTGAATGCGAAGGATTAGCAGTGGCCAGTGACGGAAGCGCGAGGTGAGCATTGAACGCGCAGCTAGCGGAAGCGCATGTGCAAGCATATGATGGCAGGCTCATCGAGGTGAACATAGGTATGAACGGGAATGAGGCCATCGAGCAGCAGCACGCGCGCATTGAGACTCACGTGAAAGACAATAAGGACGCTTCGTTGGCCGTGGAACTCGTAGGTGAAAGGCGGGAAGAGAAGCAGATTGCGCCGAAAGCCGTGAGTCGCTAAAACCACAAGGACAGCAGCAAAGAGCGTTGACGGTGGAAGATGCTCGAGTCGAAGGAGACGGAGAGGAAAGGGCGCGAAAGAGGAGGGGATGCGGTCGTGAGTGAAGGCACGGCGGGACGAGGATGGCGATATGCGAGGTGGAGTCGAGACGGAAGATGAGGTGGTGATGTCGTGTGGTGGAAAGCCTAGTTGCGGGTACCGTGTGAGCAGCAGCCTATCAGAGGACGAGCGCAGCGGTTGGACGAAGCGAGGCGAAGCGACGGGCCAAGACCAGGGTATGAAAGGTGGGTGAAGTAGTTGTATGTTTGCATCGATATGATGGGGTTGTGGAGGTGGAAAGTAAAGTGAAAGACGTGTAAGTGGTCTCGGGGAGGTGATCGATCAATTGGCCGTGTTGATGGACCGTGGAAGAGGGGGACGATTGGGAGTGCCGAGGATTTGATTGTGCGTTGCAATATTGGTCGTCTTCGATGGTCGTGCCTAGCTTGGAAGCTCTAGTGCTAAGCAAGGTGGTGGGGCGAAGCTGCTGAGGGCAGTGGATGTAGAATGTAATGGAATGGGGAGGGTCTTCGTATGGATACGATGGTGAACTATGAAGATGATACTCACTGTCGAGTTGTATTCGTTGCTCTTCTTCGCCTTGAGTCGTAAACGTGTCGATGGCCGCAATGCAAGTCGAATGCAACGTATCCTGGGCAGCAGTCAAGGCAGTATTGTACACCAAAGCGCAGTGACACTAAACACACAACGGCAACGCCCAGAGGATGACAATGACGAGACGAGGACGCCGGCGCTGACAAAGACGAGCAGAGCACCGCAGAGCAGAGCAGGACAGACGAGCGGAACGGAGACAGAAGAGTGGTGGAAGAAGAAGAGAAGGGAGGAGGGGAGCAGGTCAGAAAGAGGGCGGATAAAGTAGTAAGAATGTAACTACATGTATCTCTCGTAATAACACCACCCACCGACCGGTACATTAGTCTTAGCGAATGTCAAGGCATCGGCAACCTGCCTACATGACACATGTCAGGTATCTAGATGGAAAGCAAGCTCCAAGACCACCTGCAAGATATCACTACCCGTCCAGGCATCAGATGCGGTCAATTCACCGTACTAAGCGAGCATATCTTGAGACAAGACCATAATGACAGCCGGTAATCACACATATCAGACCTGCAAAACCCTGTCTCGGATCCAGTACGACCCCACTACGCACCCGGCTCATGCACCTATTGGACTGGAGGCGACTGACTGTGAGCTCTTCCCAGACTATAGTTCATCCTCGCTATACCTTTAGGCATTACCACATTCACGTATTGTCCTGAGGCTAGACGTAAGCTTGCTTGGTGGGTTTACAATGGTAACTTGGCACGCTCAGTGAACACTGTCCGTGATGATCTTCTGTCTCGTATTTTCATCATGCTGGACATCCAATATTGAGATAGATGTAGATTTATCATGCATGACGTCCATTGGCAGCGCATGGAGGCACTGCAAGGCTGTCAACCCCATGTTCTGCCACGAGGGTAGGCAGACCTCACTTCACATGGAGAATTTATAACATTAGCAAAGCAAGTTGTAAACAGCAAACTACTGCAAGACACATTGACAACATTGACGGTGAAAAGTGGTATTTGGTGCTTCTGCATGTGTGGCTGTTCGCCCATCGATCTCGCTATGGGCGTAGCCGAAGATGTGATACGACGTCAGCGCCCGAAAGAGTCCGACATCGCCTCACATCCGGTAAGACTCCAAGTTCGCTAGAAAGCAATGCCCCTTGCCGTAAACCTCCTAGCTATACACTTTCGGAAGGGGAAGTGAAAGGGACTGTCTACTTCGTCTCCTCAGCCGCAGGTGCCTCCTTGGCCTCAGCCTCGGGTGCAGCGGCAGCAGATTCACCTGCAGGCTCAGCCTCCGATGAAGTCCACAAGGTCTGGTAATCGTCAGCTTGTGATGCTTCCAAATAATGATATGGGAGATCAAACTCACCAAGTTGTCACGGAGCAACTGCATGATCAAAGTTGAGTCCTTGTAGCTCTCCTCGGACAGGGTGTCAAGCTCGGCAATGGCCTCGTCGAAGCTGGTCTTGGCCATCTGGCAAGCCTTGTCGGGAGAGTTCAAGATCTCGTAGTAAAAGACCGAAAAGTTCAGGGCGAGACCAAGACGGATGGGGTGGGTTGGGGCGAGGTCGGTGGCAGCGACTTCGGTGGCAGCCTGGTATGCTTCGAGGGACTTGTCGGCGGAGGTCTTGCGCTTGTCACCCATGGCGAACTCGGCGAGGTAGCGGTGGTAGTCACCCTTCCTGTGAAGTGACAAAACGTCAATTCCCGAAATCAATGACGTGTTGAATGCAGAACGACTCACATCTTGTGGTAGAAGACCTTGGACTCGCCGCTCTGAGCAGAGGGGATCAGGTGCTGGTCCAAGACCTCGAGGATGTCCTCGCAGATCTTTGCAAGCTCGGCCTCGATCTTCTGACGGTACTCCTTGATGAGAGTGACCTGTGCCTCGTTGCCCTTTGACTCCTCCTTCTGCTCAATCGAGGTCACGATGCGCCAAGAGGCACGACGAGCACCGATGACGTTCTTGTAGGCCACGGAAAGCAAGTTCCTCTCTTCGACTGAAAGCTCCTGGTCTGCGGAGGCGACGTTCTTCATGTTCTCCACCATCTCTGTGCAGAGTCAGTTCCAACTGCATCGTGAGGTGTTCGATCTGTGATGATGACTGGAACACACCTTCGTAGCGCTCGGCCTGCTCGGCGAGCTTCGCGAGGTAGACAGAGTCTTCGTAACCCATATTTGCGGTAGTTTGGGGGTGTTTCGGATCTGATGTAGGTCAATGTAATTAGCATTGGTCTGTGGATGATCCAACAAGTTCTCCCAAGATCAGAACTTCAGCCTGTGCAAATGTCGCAAAGCGCGGC
Organism: Microcyclospora tardicrescens; assembly: GCA_003012245.1. NCBI lineage: Eukaryota > Fungi > Ascomycota > Dothideomycetes > Capnodiales > Microcyclospora > Microcyclospora tardicrescens. The sequence continues at coordinate 3,887 of PXOE01000168.1, read as the reverse complement.
GGACACTTCCACAAACACGAGCACAGGCGATGTGGTGCGTGATGAATGCCGGCGAACTCTCCACGGTGCTTGAGTGAACGTGCAAGTGCGTGGTACCACCAGACCGGGCCTGCGCCCGCCATTTGTGTTGCATCATGGGTGCAGTAGCAGGAGGCGCTTCCCTGCACAGCCAAAGGATCTGCCATTGTACCACGTTGCTAGAACGTGTTCGACCGGTTCGGTCGCATCGCACCTGGAGGCGGAGTTCTGCGAGGCATCCGAGCAACTTCACGCACCGGTCGCAAAAACCGTTGTGACGCCTCATGCTGCAGCCAGCTTCCGCAAGCCCAGTACCACCGAATTCCGCTCGTGCCCGCACCACTGCCGCCGCCGCCGTATGAAGGAGGAGGATGACTTACTTGATGTGATGTTTGGAGTGCTGCCGTGGTGGTGAGTGGATATCGCCGCTGAAGTTGTGAACAGAGAGAGTGTTGACGCGGGGTGTTGTCGAGGTCGAGACTGCGAAGATCGAAGTGTGGTGTCGCAGTGATTGGAGCGGTGACGAACCCGATCACGTGTTGGCGAAATTGCCGTGACGCCAGTGCATCGCCGCCACAGGGACAATGTGATGTGTGCTCGATGAAACGTCACCTTCACCAACCTAGACGATCTACAACAGCCCGAAGAACAATGCACCCTGCTGAGGAAGCGCTCCGGAGCTGTCTTACCGATTACGACCAATGCGCGTCCCATGAGGCGCACGGAATTGGTCTGGCCCTATGAGTAGGCACACAAGGCCTAGACTGACAGAAGTGTATCTCAACAGCAGCACAGCATGCGCACCATGGCGGTGGCGGAGCCTTCGTGCCAATGGTGACTGGATTGATGGCAAATGACCTTTACGTCTCTCCTTGGCAAGCAACCGGTCTTCGCAGCACACCTTTGCGCGGTCAGCTGTCTTAGTGGATCAGCAGAAGACTTGCTTCCGCACATTTGCATAGAAAGCCGCAATTGCACATTGGCGGCTTGCCGAAGTCGTGTCTTCCTGCTACAGTCGAGCTGTCATGGAAGACTCAGCAATATCAAGATATGATCAGCGTTATCTACAGTGTTCTCCAATCTCGAATCAAACCAGAACTGCATGACCACAATAAGTGGCCGACCATGCATACACGTAGTCAAGAGGCGGCTGCTTCCACTGGAAGTCACAATATAAGCCTTCTCGCCATTAGCAACGCCACTTCCGTCCAAGGAAGGTTGGCCTGTAGTTTGACTGATCTATGATGTAGAATGCAAAGTTAAACTCTGTAAGGGCACAGTAACTACTAAGTGCTCGCGTCTCCATGTTCAGCCTAAGCAATGATTGTCCAGAATGCCTCAGTTAGGTAGGTACTGAAACTGGAGGAACACCTGAAACCTTCCTCGCGGTACAATCAATTCGATATACTTCAGCGGACTCCAGCTACCACCCTACGACCTAATGATTTCTCTCACCAATTCTTCTTCTTCCTACGTCTTTTAGTCTTCTTCTTCTTCACCGGGGCAGGTGCAGGACTCGGCTCTCGCTCTTCTTCCATTGGATCTTCGCCCTCTTCCATCGCATTTTCCCTCTCTTCAAGTTGATCTTGCTCTTCTTCGTTTGNNGTTTGGATCTTGCTCTTCTTCAAGTGGCTCCTCTGCTGGTCGCTTTCTAGAGTGAGTTTCCGCCGCCGCATTGGTCGGGGTGGATTGCTGCCCCTCATCATAGACCACAGGTGCGTTGATAGGAGTGAAACTTTGCACCTGTCTCGCTAAACTGCGTAATCTTTGTTGCTGGTCATCCTTAGGCAAAGGCGGGTACACGGGAGCAGGGCCTTGCTGAACTTCTGGTGCATCGTCATGTGGTGGTGTATCGTCTTCGTCATTGGAAGGCGAGTCGTGCTTACTAGAGGCTCGTTCTTCCTCTGGTGCACCAGCTGACTGCTCCTCCTCTGCCTCTTCCTCTTCTTCCACAGCAGGACGCAAAAGGCTGGGATCTATCTCTTCTCCAGCCGGTCCACCTGGTGGTTGCCCCCTGTCCTCATCAAACGCGGGTGGATCAGGAAACTGCGCTAAACCATGTGGCACGCGGTATGTGGCAACATCAGCGCGGATAATACTGTTATCCAGTTTCGCGCCAATTTCAGCGAGATTCTTTCGTACTGTTACCGGTATCTCCTTCCACGATTCGTCTTTAGCAGGTGCATTGCGTGCCTTTTGTGTTCCAGGCTGTTTTGCGCTGGCCTCGAGCACTTTGGTAAGCAGCTCATGAAATGATGGTCTTTGGTCTGGGTGGTAGCGTGTACATGCGATGACCATGTTAACCAGCTCATCTGAGTAAGATGCCTTGACTCTATCGCTGAGCTGTGGCTCTATGTGCAGCTTGGACAGACCTTGCGGGTCAGCGTGTACCACCGGAAGATCTGGGTCGAAGACGATAAACGATGCGCCCTCGGTGTGCATCATCAAGCTAAAAATCACCATTCCGACTCCTGAGTATGTATAGTCAGAAATGCATACTGCGTGGATGGCACGTCTCATATTTCAACATACCGAAAATGTCGACCTTGGAATTTGGCTTGAAGACAGACCTAAAGCCAGGGAATGTTGACGCTTCGACCGCTTCGATAGGTCGATGTCCCGGGGTGCCGGCGCCGATGAAAGTCATCACAGGTCTTGGATCGTGCTGTTCCATAACTGTCGAAAGACCCCAGTCACCGACCTTTGGTGTAGGGTAACCCCGAAACTTCTTGTTGGACGGGGCCCCAAGGAAGACATTTGGAGATTTGTAGTCACGATGGAGGATAGGCTTACGGCCTCTGAGTAGACGACCACCCATGCGACCATATTCGGTCAGATTTCCGACCGTCGCCAGAGCCTCGAAGACATACCAAAGGAATGGCTCTGGAATGACGCCCTTATTGACTATCTCCAGGTTAGTAGAAGTGCGTGTCTAACGATTGTCACAAGCACATACATGAGACAACATCCCAAAGGTCGCCTATGAGACAGGGCTCCATGTACAATCGTAGCATGCGGAAAGGAGGAGGATCAGATTGGATACGCCAATTGCGTAGATTGACCACGTACTCCGATCCCGAATGGCCCTTTAAGGCTTGCATAGAATACACCTCCGTTGGGATTTTTCGTCCATCGGCTCCAGTAGTCCAGATCGCTGGATTCTCCCATTCCTCGTAACCTCTTTCGCTGGGCTTGCATCGAGCTTCTTTGATCGCAATTCGCTACAGCTAGTTAGTGTCAAACCAACAAGATCCCGCAAGCTGAGACGTACATCGATGATTATTGCCTTCTTGTTCTGCTTTAGAAACAGAGAGACTGTGCCATATGCACCGCCTCCCAAGGGCCATGATCCGACCCAGGAGGCTCCTAGGCTGAACTCCTTCCTCTCTTGCTCGAGTGCTGCTTGTGGATCCATAATGCTGAGCCAAGACAAGCTTGTGACTTGTATTCAGTGAATGATTTGCAAGAGCAGGGTAAGGTGCTTTTTATGATTGAGGCTCCTTTGTCCTCGAGGTAGGTATGTATTTGGCAAGCCGCTTCCGGACGTAATTCGTATTGCCTTGGACACAAAGAACCAAGAGCATTGTCCGGGGAGCGCTGAAGTCATGCGCTATGGTATGCACATGTGCTCAATCAAGCTTGCTATTGTTGTGCATTGATTTCTGCATGTGTCTGTAGCCACATCAATAAGAGTTGCACTGTTGTGGAATGGCGGCTTTGTCTTCATATGGCTCATGCTTCAGGGTTCAATAGTACTCATTGTCATTGTCATTATCGTAATTCATGTCTCATCGTCCACTACTCTTGCTCCCGAATTTTCCTAGAAAGCTTCCCATGGCTCCACCGTTCCCCCTCTTCTTCCCCCCACC
>PXOE01000167.1:0-72593 GCA_003012245.1 Microcyclospora tardicrescens | reverse complement strand
TGATTGAGGATGTTGTGGAGAGTGTGGAGGGGAATGGGCATGGGGTTGGGGATGTGCATGATGAGGAGGTGAAGGGTGGAGTGAAGAAGGTCAAGGTCGAAGCTGAAGACGGGGAGCTGCAGGTGGCGGCTTTTGGGGCTTAGGAGGCGAGATGCTGAGAGCTGATTAGCCATGGCAGTCTCTGGGCGTGAAGTGAGGCGGAAACGGGAAGATGGTCTATGGATACACTCTTCGAAATGCAGGAGATTTCGACATGTGGTAGATGGACCCTGCAGCCGAAGTGTAGACCTTAATTCACTTTCAAAGTACTGCAGACACTACCATAACTCCTCTAAGCATCATCATCCGTCATCCCAACCATTTCACACGAGTCCTTCCACAGGCGCTTTTCCTTCTCCTCGTCATACGCATAGGGTGTGAACCCTTCGTCCAGCATCGCAGACTCACCGTCGGCCTTCACCAATGGGCCCTGCTCGACACAGTCCGCCAGATATCGTCCGCCCTTATTGCTCCATTCGGCGCTAACGGCGGCATACACGGTCGTCGCGGCACCTTGCTCGGCGGACTTCATGTAGTTGCTGACGGCCGGGTTCTTCTTGTACTGTTCCATCACTTCGGGTGGCGTGTGGATCTGTAGGCCCGTCCAGATACCGCCGGGATGCAGCGACGTCGCATGCAGACCACGGGCGCCGTAGCGACGCTCGATCTCGTTGGCCAGGTAGATGTTGGCCGTCTTAGCTTGGCCGTACGCCTTCATGGGGTCGTACGGGGTTGTCTTGAAGTGGTAGTCGCCGAAGTTGACGGGGCCGTAGCGGTGGCCGAGAGATGAGACAGAGACGACACGCGAGGGGAAGTCGGGCGTGCTGGTGGCGAGGAGCGCGGACTTGACGAGCTGGAAGAGCAGAAAGTGGGCTACGTGGTTGATGCCGAACTGCGTCTCGAAGCCGTCGCGGGTCTTGCCCTCTGGAGTGGTCATGACGCTGCAGAGATGATGTTAGTGGAAAGTCCTACTGATTGTTGGAGATAGGTAGGACGTGGTATACATACCCAGCGTTGTTGATCAACACGTTCAAGCGTCCTTGGCTCAAGTCGAGGAACGACTGTGCACCCTTGCGCACGCTCTCCAGACTGTCCATCTCCATATCGATCAACGTGATCTCGCCACCCTGCGTCTTGGCCTTGACCTCGTCGACGACTTTCTGGCCCTTCGCGCGGTCCCGCACGGTGCCGTAGACATGCGCGCCTGTAGCATAGAGCGCACGCATCGTCTCGATGCCGATCCCCGATGACACACCCGTGATGAGGAACACTTTGCCAGATAGCTTGCCGACCAAACCCTCGTCTTCGATGATCTGGAGTGCAGTCGGCCGAGCATCCCCAGCGCCTTTGGTGTCTTTGTGGGCCTCAGCGTAGCGGGACATGATGGACTTTTGATTCTAGTTGTTGTTGCAGAGCGGGAATGTTTTGAGAGATTATGTTTCTTCTTTCTGCTGTTGAGAGGATTTGAAGTGAAGATGAGGAGTGGATGAAGAGAAACTTGACCGTCCTTGCTATCAATACTTATACTTGCGTTGCCTTTCAGCTTTGCCTCGAAAATGCGTGGTAGTCGGCCGCATTGATGATGATACCTCTGCCTACCATGAGTCGGCGCCAGGATACGGCCAACGTACTTCGACATGATAGACGGACTTACGGTGCGCTGTCGCTGTTGCTGATGTCTATCGCCGCCGACTCGCATGAGGTTGTTCGGTTGCTGACCGAAACGCGGGCGATGCGGCCGCATAGCGCCGTGTCGTGCATGACTCAGCCCTGTACTGGATGGGCGAGTCGGCCAACAATGCCGCTTTCGAGCAAGGATGATATCGTAGCTAAGTGTTTGATGCTGAATTGTAAGCGATTCTTCCTTCATTTCCTGGTCCACGTGCGTATATCTCGTGGGTTTTCTGGTGGAAAGCAAGGGCTGTGGTCACATTGATCTGTCTCGTCAGAAAGACTTGTGTCACTTTAACCTCCGGGAAACATTCACGGAAGTCAGCCGAAGGGAAGGTAAGGGGCGTGCCTTGAGATCAATCTTCTTTCGTAATATGTGCCTCATACTTCACTCGTGGGTGTCGTGATATCTACCCTGTATGCGTCGCTAATCCATGAATCCTCGCTGCAAATGGGACGTTGCCCAACCCAGAAACGCCTTGCCTTGCATTACCATGCTTCCAAGCTCCAAAAAACCACTCAATCGTGCTCATCATTCGTCAATCAATTCCCAGCTCGACTTCAACGTCCTCATAATATATCTTTTAGGCTCTGCTTCTGCTGTGCCGTCAAGCTGGACGGGAACTTGATCTTGACGCCAACAATGAAGTCGCCCCGTTGTGTTGGCGTCTTACTCTTCGGCATGCCTAGCTGTGGGAAGCGCTCTTCAAACGTGGGCTGTGTCGGACCTGAGCTAGACACATTGATCTGCTTCCCATCGATTGTTGTCACCGTCCGTTTCCACCCTGTCAAGGCTTCCTTGAGATCCAACTCCACGATATGTCGGATATCATCGCCTTCGCGAGTGTATAGTGGATGCGGCTTCTCTTTGATGATGAAGTGCAGGTCTTGCACTCCACCCTCCACCTGGTCACCCATGTCAGGATACTTGATCTTGCTGCCGGCTTTGAGACCCTTCTTAATCGGCACACTCAGAATCTTGTCTTCAGTATTTTGCTTGCCGGTCTGGTTGTCGAACGTCTTTCGTTGCACCTTCAATTTCTTGGTTGTGCCGGTGAAGAGATCTTCCAGCGATACCGGGAGCGGCTTCTCAACGACTGTGGTCTCGACTTCAGGTTCTCTCCGCCGTGAGAATCCACTCGAGGTTCTTCCTCCTGAAGGCCGGCCACCAGCGCCGCCAAACGACTTGAATCCGCCCCCTCCTCCAAACGCACTGAAGAGATCGTCGGCGTCATCTCCTCCACCCATTCCCCCTCCACTCCCTCTCATGAACTCGGCAAAGATGTCCTTTGGATCCGAAAAGCCTCCGAATCCTCCAGGGCCTCCTCCGCCTGTGCTGAAGTGGAATGTTCTTGCGCCCCCGCCGGGCATTCCTCCCATCCCTCCAAACCCGCCAGGTATCCCTCCACCGCCGCTGAATGGGTTTCCGCCCATGTCGTCCGCGCTCGGCGGTGGACCTGCCTTGCCTGTGATGAAGTCGTATCCATAGTTGTCGTAGTTTTTCCGCTTCTCGGGGTCAGAGAGGATCTCATATGCCTCACTCGCTTCCTTGAAGGCCTCAGCGCCCGCCGGGTTCTTGTCCGGGTGGTTCTTGAGTGCCTGTTTACGATATGCTTTTTTGATCTCGTCGGCTGTGGCGGTCGCAGACACGCCCAGGCGATCGTATAGTTTTGTGTCGGCGACCATGTTCGTGGTCGGGTCGTGTGGTGTGCTCGCAGGCGAGGCTGAGGGACAATCGAACGCAGCGATTTATGTTCTGGGCGAGTACGAATCAACTGATTGGTCAATGGCGAGGTTGGCGGGTGTCAGTAATTACAACGTGCAAAGTTAAGGAGTATCGTTAAGGGCATTGAGTTTTGTTTGGCAAATAAAAGTCGATATGTAGATGTTTGTCTGGACTCGATTCACATCCAGCAAGTTCCAAGACCACCAACATGACGCAAACAGCGGTATGGAAGCTTCATGGAGCTTCGATTGGCTGGCCGAGCTGCACCACCACGCATCAAGAACAAAAGCAGTCGCTCGCTGGCTTGTACGGTTACACTTCTTCACCTATGCTACTGGTCATAAGGACAAATGAACATTTCAGGATCGTCCGCCTCGACGTTGGGCGTACATTCGAGTGAATGTATATGAAGAGCATTCGAGTGATTCTATCGGTGAGCACGTGCCAACCACCCGAAACGATTGACCATTGGATAAAAGGCATCGACCACTCCATTCAGAACTCTACGATTCGTGTTTGGAACGAGTAGTTCACGATCAATGCGATACAAGCTATCGCTTGCTGTGTGCTCTTTTTCCATTGAAGGAAACGTATCATGATGTGCATCAAGCTGTAACCAGACATCCTGACTCGATACTAAACCGAAGTCTCGTTGCAATGTCCCCAATCTCCGGCTTCATCTCTTCCAACCACCCTATCCTCCAAGATGCGCCGAAACTTCCACCTCAATATGCATCGCGTCCAGGCCAAGCTTCGGCGTTTCAATGACCGTATACACCGGCTGATGGTTGGGCATGTATTTGCGGAAGTTTCTCAGGATATGCCCTGCGATTTCGTTGCTCAAAGGCTTGCAATAAATGTTGACCTTGTACACTTGCTGCCAGCCTTTCCCCCCTGCGTCTTGGACAGTCATCTCGACGTTGTCAAATGCTTGATCCACTTCTGCGCCCAAATCAGTAGATATGGTCTCGGACTGACGATCCCAGCCGCCTTGTTCAGTGTCAGTCAGTGTCTCGAGCTGAGGTTTGGACTACACGACGAACCTTGGCCAGAGCATATAATGTTGTCTCCCACACGAACTGCTTGACTGTAGTGAATGCCCTTCTGAGCCCGCTCACCGTACCCTCCGTAGGCAAAGTATTCAAGATGAGCCATAGTTGATAAGGATCGCGGTTTTGTCTTGCTTCAGACTCGTTTTACGTGCTACGGTTTGCGTATGCGAGAGCGATACTGGGGGGGGCCACTGCCACAGAGGAGAGGCACCATGTATTTATGCTCTTCCCTCAACTCATTCCAGCTGTACTGCTCATTACTGTTGATTACCAAGCCAGCTGAAGCTGAAGATGTGCTAAGACCTTACCGCACAAGGCCAGGCGTCATGTTGCTTCGGAACTCGCCTAGTGAAGGATCAAGATCAAGCAATTTGCTCTCCATGCTTGACCAGAGCTCCGAATTGTGCGGGGCATATATGGATAGATAGTTAATGAATGTGTCGACCTCGAATGGATGTGAAGCCACGATGTCCATGGCGGCTGTGACGAAGCCGACTTCCCCAGCTGAGAGCTTAAGGCGTCCATCACCCCGCCTGGCTGCCGCCGACAAATATTCGACGATCACACGCCGCAACAGCTCAGCGCTGTCAATTCGCAGGTTCTTTCGGTCTCTGAAGTGAGGATATGTGCCTGTTTTGCAGTCCCAAGTGTTGGCGATCCTGTCAAATTGGAGGTGGATGTAGAATCCCACATGGCCTTGGCCTTGCGAGGGCCGCACGATCTTCCAGTGCCGGCTGAGCTGTAGACTCTGCACACCCTCAAGACCGGCGGGACCCAGAGCATTCAGCCATAAGCTGATGTCTGGAGTGTCATAGTAGAGCACGTTGAAGTGGGAGTTTCTAGCAAATAACGGTATCGTTTCGTGGCGGATCTGGCGGCTGACTTGGCAGATGGGTGGGAGCACGCGAACATGCGGCGCCACTGGGACATGATGCCGTGTACGAAGGTCGGATAAATAGGAGTAAATGTGAAATCTCAGCTCTGGCGGAAGATCCAGTAGTGCCATGGTGGGGATGTTGACTCGTCGACAACGGTATGAACGTTGGGTGAATAATCATGTAAGGTGGTGTATGCCCCTCCCAGCAACGCTACCTACATGTACGTTTATAGAATTTGGATGTTACGGTGGATTGCCTATCTTTCGCACCCAGATCTGGCACTGAATGGATCTCGATATAACATACCTCAGACGGCTCTTGATGTAGCAGGAGCAAGACTGTTGTAAATAACACAAGCGAGATCTTATCCCCTGCTTGTAAGGTGCCCTATTCGCCTCACCTCTAACAAAGACACCGTACCGCCTGACTACCTTACTTGTGGATTGAACCACTCTCGCTAGCAGATAGATCAGCGGAACGGGCTACGGTCAGCCATGAACACCAAGAAATTCCAATCTTTGACAGGATATGCAATTACCATACGAGCGATACTGGCTTAGCACGTGCTGGACTGTGCCGCACGCAGCATCCTTCAACCGACTTATAGTCTGTGATTGACACCATCGATGCATCTGCTCCCGCAAATTGGACTAACCCGGAAAGTGAACATATCCATCACTATGGCTAGCTGCTTAGAAGAGTTGCCAGTAGAACTGACGGAAACGATCGTCTGTTCACTTGACCTTCCTTCCATCTGCGCTCTTCGGAGTACTTCCAAATCACTAGCTGCAAAAGCTTCTTATGGTCACTTCCGGTCATATCTTCAGGTGAAGACTATAAGCCTCACTTCGCAGTCTGTCCAAAAAGCTCGAGACGCTTTGCAGGGTAGAATGATGTGCGAGGCGCTGCAGTCTCTTACTGTAGCAGGGATCGCTATGGGTACGGATGCGTCCCCAAATGGCAGGGACCAAAGAAACATTGTAAAACAGCTCAATGATGTATTCACCGCCCTCAAAGCTGGACGGGAGAGTGGACACTTACAGTCGTTACGCCTAGCTGTGCTTGCAGGAGCCGCGTTCGATTCATTGTCGTGGTCAGAAAAATCGCCAAGCTGTGTCAATGCCGGAGTTGCTGTCACCGAAGCAGTAGTGGTAGCTCTGCAACAGAGTGGTCTCTCGATTGAGAAGCTGGACATGTTCTACAGCCTCCACAGCGTCCACACTTACCGACGCTTCGCGCTTCCCAGATGCCAAATTTCTGGCTGGATACAAGATCAATCCTTACAAGAGTGTATGCGTGGCATCAGGTACCTTTCGTTAAGCTTGACACACCATCTTGTGCTCGACAAAGAAGAAGACCTGGCTACTCATCCAGTCTCAGGAGAACGATATGATTCTGTACTGTCTGAATTCTTCCAAATGATGCCTGTCCTCGAAGAGCTCAACCTTCACTGGTTCAGGTCGAGGAGGCCGAGTCGCACCGAGGTAGACAATCGAGAGGATAGATTCTTCGACGTCTGCTATGAATCTATTGCGTCGAAAAGACTCAAAAAATTGACTCTGCGTGGCCTGAAAGTTGCTGGGGCTGCCCTTCTCAGCTTCTTGAATCAGACCTCCGCACGAAATATCACGCTCCAGTACATCCATTTGTATGGAGACACGACCGAAGCCATCCTGAACACGCTAACGCGCTCAGAAGATAGCTTCGAGTTTTTCCACTTGGATGACCTCTACGAGTGTCACAATCGGCATGGACTCATCCATTACAGAGTATCTGGCAAGCCAAAGTTTCCCTACATGCGTGGGGTCAATGGTCCAAGCGATAGAACCCGCGAGGGTGCCGAAGTGCCGAAGAAGCTCGAATACACCTTTGGCAGAGGACGGCCTTTAGGCAGCCCAGAAAAGAATCGTTGGTATCACAACATTGTCAGGGAGTTCGGCCATGGTTGAACCGTCTTTGACCCATCATAGCAATGCCTTAGCTTGACTTGAGTGCAAGTTTGAGCATAGCAGTGCCGACCAAAATGAGCCCCTCCCAACAGTAATGTAGGAGTTGTGAGTTGGTGTGATTGAAACATCTGCATTGCTAGCAGTTGTTGGCAGTGGGCTTTGAAAAGAGTTGACAAACGTGCAATTACTGTCTGTATTTTAGGCAATGAGAAGATGAACGTAAGTGGCCTACTATACGAAATTCAGCAGATCTTTGGAGAAACGAGGCCATTGCAATGAGCTCCATTGCACAAAGCATGATATCAGCATAAGAGGGTTGGTACTTCTTCAGGGTTTGCGGCTAAACCATGCCTTAATTAACGACATGCGAGCAGCCGATAAGGAGTTGCATCAACTCTTCGTCGAGCGCCCGTCGGGAATGAGTATATCCAGCGTAGGGCAAGAAGCGATACACTGATTGCTATGAGCTTCAACAAGATCTAGCTTGGCTACGAAGAAACTGAACCTCGCCCCACTGTACTCAGCACACTGCAACGGAAGCCGAACGAAAGCGCGTGGGGTTATGTACTGAGCGGATTCATTTAGGTGAACTGGATGCACTCTGGACGCGATCCCAGATCTGTCGACCCGCAAGGACGGTCGATACAGTGCCGGCTGTTCCGACCGTAACCCAGTCTACGGGTATCCAGCCGACCGCTGATCCTGGAAGAAGCAGATCGCAGCCATCAATCACAATCTGTGTAATCAACCTTGACCTGCCGACAGACTGAGGAAGTGGTGGTCGATCAGGCTGTTTGAGGGCCTCTGCTGATATCAATTTCTCCCTTCTCCCGTTAGCAGTCTTGCTTTCAACTCCATCCTTCGTGCTCGTATTTGCTAGAGGTTCTACCACAAAGAAGAGGCGGTATAGTGAGAGCGCGATGGATGCAAGCAACGCATAGAACCAGCATTTGTTCGCTTCGTCCTGCACCTGGGGCCCCCAGGAGAACTCCGTAACTCGTAAAGTGTTCGTCTATGCAGTATCAGCAACGTGCAAAGTTGGGGATCTTCCGTGATGTAGCATACAATAGTTGAAGCTTCAAGCAAGAAGTAGAGTCCGAGAAACGTAAACTTGATAACTTCCAGGCCCACCTCGATGGAGGGGTGCTCCGGCTTGAAGGAGGCATAGGCCGCTGTAAAACATGGATACCATTTGAACAGGCGAAAATATCGGCGACCTGGTACATTGTGTCAACAACGGCACTCTACTTGGTGGCATATCAGAATAAAGAGTGTGCGAACCTAGCGCAAGTTCTCGTCGGAGCTCGAGCGCTGCCGCGGATGAAGTCAGACCAATGTAGATGGTGGCGAGGGATTGGAAAAGTCGCAAGGTCTTTTCTAGGGCGGCGGCGTCATCAGTGAACCGCACAACGGACGATATGGCATTCATTGTATGTGTTGTGTCTCCTCATGGAGAGGGCAAACTAACGTGAAGGATGAGGACTCTTGGACTCTGGCCCAACAGAGTTTCGGCGAACACTTTCCATGCAGGCACGTTTTGCTGTTTCCTCCACAAGCACGTACGAGATTGTGAAAATCCACACATAAGGCTGTCATCAGCTTGAATTCGTTCTATAGCTAACATACTTGACCATGATATCAATGTACTCAGCTCTAGGAATACTATGATAATCACTAACATCATTTCATTGTCAAAACCTATCTCGGGGCTAGACCGTCGTACTTAAGCACCACATGAGTTGATCTGTCTCCGGCACGACATGAACACGCTATTACAACATCATTACAACTTTGGGGAGAGATCCCAGCTATAGTCGATCGTATGTGCTTGTCATTTGCACTTCCCATTTAGGTGTGGCTCTATTCAAGGAACATACAAAGTTGTAGTTCTAGGCCATATAGAACGACTAAGCATCCTTTGCCAACCTAGAGACCGGAGCCACATATCTATGCCCAGCATAAAGCACATAATACACGGTTGCCACAATCGCCACTCCTCCGAACGCGGTCGAGGCCCAGTTCATAGTGTCCACTGATACTGGTGTTCCAATCGGGAAGAATGCGAACACAAATACAATGGCCAAGAATGCCAGCCCAATGATGTTGAGCGGCAATCCCCAAGCTCCAAGACTCCAACGGCGGAACAAAAGTTTCTCTCCCCGAAGGCGCTTAATCAAGACGCAAGTGATGGAGACTATATATGACGCGAGCAGGGAGACGACTCCAATAGAGAGTATGGCGTTGAAAGCGACGCTGCTTCCAAGGTTGATCAGGGACAGGAGTGCTGCGATCAAGGATGTGATAAAGATAGAATTCAAGGGGAGATCCCAGCGTGTCTAAGGAAAGTTTGTAAGAATGTGGTGGCATGTCACAGTTCAAGAGCTCGCAACTTACATAGCTTAACCACCGCCCGAATGGCAGACCTTGATCTCGTGCGAATGCGAACATCTGCCGGGAGCTCGTAGCAATTCCTGCAATAGTGCTGCCGAGTTGAAGGATGGTGATGATGCATGTCAAGATTGTTGCTCCAGCATGGGATTTCGTTGCGGTGTAGAACGTCCCGATGAATGCGAAGCCGTACTTTGGCTCCAGGGCATCCTCTAGCGGACCAAGACAGTAGGCGAACGTGATACACATGACAAATCCGGCAATACCGTTGAAGACCAATGTCCCAAGCATAGCCTGCGGGACGATACGTGAAGCATCCCGTGTTTCCTCGGCTGTTGCATGTCAATATTGTTTGCCAACGAATGGCTGTGGAAATGAAGTTTCGTGACTCACATATGTGAACAGCTGCGTCTGGGCCAATTAATGAAGCAATAGGCCCTGTGAGTCCGACACAGAAGGCCAGTCCTGTGGTTGACCAGCCAGCCAGGTTGGTAAAACCAGTCCAGACTTCACTGCTTGGAGCTTTTGGCGCTGTGACCCACAGTGTGATCAGGACGGCAAAGAACCCGATGATGTGGAAAGTCAGTATCACATTCTCGATTACGGGCAACTTCCTGGCGAACACGGTGTTGATGATCACAGCGACCACGACAATAGCAATGGCGAGAAGAGTCGAGTGCCATGCATGAGGCTGATAAGTGGCATCGTTGAGCACAATCAATCCTTGAATCTGGAGGGCGCAACCAAATGCCTGCCCAGCTGTCTGTGGACCAGTCATCAGTATGGAACACTACATATCTCGGCAGTGTCGAGTCCACTCACTCCTGCCTGCCAGCCGAGGACACAGAACCAGCCTGGAAGTTGTCAGATCAAGCTTTCTGGAATTGAGGGACGGTGTGTACCGATCACGTAGCTCAAGATCTTCTGTCTACACCTACGTCAGCGCTTATTCTTGCTCGAGGGCGTGTGGTATATAGCAGGACTTACGCTGATCTTGGGGCGAATTCGCTAACCCAATCTATGGGTCATCAGCCATTTTTTTGCTCCATAAGTTCCACTCATGCCAACTTACGATACTGGCCGCCGGAAGTCGGTGCTCTGCATTCATCGTTAGCTCTAACGGTCATCGAACGTGTGCTGCGAGGAAATGGTCTCACATTGAAGCCATCTCAGCCATGCTCAGAATCGCGGCTCCGAAGCCGAACATGCTGACCACGAAAGTCCAAATTATCGCAGGTCGACCGCCATTGGGAAACGTATAGCTCGAATTGATCAGCACCCCCTCCCAAGTGTTCATGAGGGTCGCTGCGAAGCCAAAGACGGGCAGGAATCGAAAGTTGCGCTGTCGGATGTTAGCATTGGACTGTGATCACGCAGCAAATGCTACGATCGAAGACTTGATAATGCTTACTCTGAACTGTTGTCGTTTGCCCATACGGTACATATCCCGCTGGTCAATGGAGGTTCCTGCCTTTTCCGTGGGCAGCTCTTCAGCCGTGGGTTGGACCATGGAGTCGCCATTCTTCTGTGAAGACATGGCAGCTGAAGGTCTCTAACAACGACTCAGTGTACAAGGAGATGTGAAGGTGGCTGCAATCCATCGGGAAAGGTTTCACTTGGTATTCATATACTCTTTCCAGGAATTGTACAAATTCCATCAGCGCGGTATGTAAGCTAAGCATCACAGCTGAAAGCATGTCAGCCGCCAGCAAAGTACGTTTCCATGTGAAGTGGCGGTGGATCTTACTGTTTCCGTTCAGGTCCCGTAGGATTTCACTACGTTATTGTACAAGACCCTGTCGAACTCTGTTTGTCACATCAATAAGGTTGCGCGAAGCTTGAAAGCGCAGATCGCACAACGGATCTGCAACGCTTGAGCGAAGCTCGCAAGATTTGATCACAAGAATGCCGCGATCTATTAGCTGACGCGTAAGACATGCTGGCACTCTCCTTCCGACATGGTGTCGACTCCAATGACTCCACAGCACAAAACGCGACCGCTGACGAATAGGATGTGATGCATTGGATGCTGTCTATGCTACACAAGCTCTTCTAGGATGCCCTCCAACTCCTCTCGGGCCAGAGGCACAACTAATCTTTCCATGCCCATCGCGTCTTTTAGACTTTCTATCATCTGATGATCATGAAATTCCTTCAGTAGCGTCCGGAAATTGAGCTCACTGGAGCACACAAATTCTTCTACCGCCTTGTGATATAGTGCTCGATATTCTATGCCTTCTGGTGCCATAGCGACGATGGCGGGTTTGGGCAAGGGTTTGGGCTTGGGCTTCCTCTTCGACCGGCGAGACGGCGTTGTATTGGCGCTAGCAAGCGCTTCGCGTTCACTCTCTGCGCCAAGGATATCATCGAGACTTATCGCATCGTCGTCCCGTGTGCTGTCCATCATCATGCCCTCCGCATCTGCGAGAGCAAGCTGCTCCCCTACGAGAATGCGGAAGAGGGTTCGTGCGTTCTCTGGTAGCGACTTAAGAACATAGCCTACGCCATCTTTGCCACCTAATCTTCGGCCACTGCGACCCAGAAGTGCGTTGACGTCCTCGACTGTTTCATTTTCGATGCTATACGGCTCGAACGTTGTAGTGTCATGGTAGAGTAATCGTAAGCGTCGTGTGAGTGCGATGTCCCACAGGAGTGGGAAGTTAGGAGAATCGCACGTCGCTACCAGTGAGATGCAGGGATGTGCTGCCATCTGAGCAATCAGTGACTGTATGGCTGGCTTCCGCAGCTGCGCATGATCCATGGAGTTGATGATGAGGATGACGTGTTGAGTGGTGGATCCTTCTGTAAGAGTCGTGGCAATCAGATCAAAGAGCGTTGCAGGCTGCGCAGGCAACGTGACGTGCTTTGGTAGTATAGCCATCGCGATGGTAGTTAGTATGTCACGAATAGTCAGGGCAGGAGCGTAGCCATTCACAATAACAATCTTAGAGTCCTTCTGGTCTTCGTTATAGACATGCCGTGCGAATTGCAATGCTAGATTCCGTTTCGAACCATAGCCATACAGACAAAGATTATACCCCTCTTCCAGCTCGAACAACCATTGATTGAAAGCTCGGATATGTAGGCGCTTCAGGCGATCGATATCGTCCTCATGTGAGTCCTTGATCTCCTTGATTTGGGCGTAGTACTCTTCGTGTTTCAGCAACAACTGTGTAGGCAGAGGCGTAGCAGATGTTTTGTTTCCTCCAGCACGATTTTGGAAGAAGTATAGCTCATGGGGTGGCAAATCGTCTGGTGGTGGAGTTAGCGTACGTTCACGCCTTTTGCCCTTGGGTCTGCCTCGTGGTCTTCCAGTCTTCGTAGGAGTATCAACAGCCGACGAAAGCTGAATGTCTTCGCCGATGGATTCATCCTCATCCTCGTCCTCGTCCTCACCTCCACCAAGTATCTCGCGGGCTATGGCTTCATTCTGGCCATCATCCTCCACGTCGCTGGCATCCTCTGCTGCGACATGGTGTTGAAGCACTGTTCGACTCTTCCTCTGAGCGGACCGATCATTGCGGAGAGCGGGGGGTGTCGCCTCTACGTCGGCTGTACCAAGCTCTGCATGATCCTCATCAAGCTGCGCTTTTGCAGGAGTTGAGAACAAGACTTTTCTCAGCGACTTGGGCGTGGGACCGAGATCTGCCGTTCCATTGGCCTTTGTAGGGGTACCGCGTAGGATGGATTTCCGTGGTGTTGGGCTTGTCGCTGTATCTAAGTCGGAGTCACGAATCCTCTGCAAGCCTTTGCTTGCCTTTCGAGGTGTCTCGTCGAGCTCTTCGCCATCATGCAACGCACGTCGTCGTTTGGGCATGGTGAAGCGACTCTACCTGATTCGAACAACTTCGCATAGCTCGACGGGTCACGCGCTGGGAGACGCGACTGCGATCACGCCAAGCGCCAGTGTTCAGATAAGAACTGGCCTGAACAAGCGATTAAAGTGGGTCACTCAGATCTCTTATCTGAATGCTCTCTACAGACTTCACTTCATGCTTTCATGTATATTTTGGTAGTGTAGACTACTTTGTATCTTCTTCTATGACTCCTCCTGGACTTTCTGGCATATTGGACCTTTGGAACTGTCAAAAAATGCATCTCGAGCGTCTGTGGCATCCGCAACGGCTCTGGCGGAATTTCCTCTGTAACCATTACGTACGAGTTCCGATTTGCGGTCTACCGAGTGGCAATACAAATCGTGCTCGACCACATGACTGGCACCATCTTCACCACAGGACCTGAAAATACCTTGACCGAGGGAGTAGTGAAGGAATACTGTACTCCAGATGATGGAGCCTGTCAATATCTGGTGTAGAGTCGATTGTATCAGAGAAACCGCCACAACCTCGATCCAGTGCGAGCACTATGTATACAGTGGACAGAAGACGTGCCACCAGCCGGGAGTGCCAAGAAGACGACTGGAGAGACGCTGTCCCTCTCGCTGATCCCATTCTGCCGCAGTCCGCGCGCGATGACGGCAAGGGCGAATGGCTGTCGTGATACTCCTCTTTCGAAGAGTTTTTGATTATGTGAGTGAGAGATAGGTAAGTAGGTGATCTTGCCATCTGCACTTCGCCTCAATCTTTTTTCTTCTATCTTCATTTCATCCCGCTCTCTTCCAAGCGAATCACATCATTTCAGCTCGCTTGGTGTTCGTCTGTGCAGTGGAGGATACCCAAGACGGCATACACAGGACGGTTTGTGCATGGCGATGGCACAACCCTCGGGCAACACTTCTTCTCCCTCATATGATGTGGACCACGTCTTGAATCCCTTCATTCCGCGGTCCATTCTGCATCGCCTTCCAAAACCAGTAGCTCATTTTCTTGGTTACCGTTCCAGGCCAGACACTGAACCTCCCGTCCCCGTGCAATGGCTGTTCACAGTCCTAGGGACTGTCGCTGGACTCTGCGTGGTATCGGCAACATTCCGTTTTGCGCCTGGGATAGCTAAATACCACCCACCAAACCTCATCGCATCACTTGGTGCTTCAGCTATCCTCGATTTCAACACGATCCGTAGCCCGCTTGCTCAGCCTCGCAATGCCATCATAGGGCATACCATGAGCGCAATCATCGGTGTCGGCGTCGCCAAGCTATTCCTGCTCTCCCCGAGTTTTGATGATATATCCTGGGTCTCTGCTGCCGTGGCTTGTGCATGCGCCTCCCTTGCCATGAGTCTCACGAATACGGTTCACCCGCCTGGAGGCGCCACTGCAGTGCTTGCCAGCACCCAAGCCAACATCATCGCACTCGGCTGGATGTTCGTGCCATTCGTCCTCATAGGAGCGCTTCTGATGCTTGCGACAGCACTGCTGACAAACAACATCGCCCGCCGCTATCCGCTGTACTGGTGGACCGGCGCCGAAGTTGGGGGGCGACTGCCGTGGTACAATCGCAGACAACCTAGCAGCAGAAGCAGCAGCAGCAGCTGTAGTAGCGATACGAGCGAGGCGCTGAAACCAAGTGATGTCGAAGCCCAAAAGCATTGCCGGGATGAAGACGTGATCAGCGATACAAGCAGGTATGTTTTCACTTTGCTACCACTGCCTTCCCCGATACTCCCTTCTGCTAAGGGCGCTCAAGGAAACTAATCAACCCTACGTTACAGTGCCAGGACACTCCGTCATATCTCTTCCCACATCTCCTCCACCTATCCGCGTGACGCTCTCTTCCTCTCCACATCTGAGCTGCATGTTCCCGCACAACTGCAGCTTGACGGAGACGAGCTGCTCTTACTGCAGAAATTACAATATAGGTTGCGTAACTCATGATACGACGTCCACGAACTTGAAGCGAATGTGGGATTTAGCGATGGTGTTTTGAGGAGTTGGTCCTGTCTTTATATCTGCTCGTGCTTACAAACATGTACCTAGCTTCGCTCAATGTGACTGTACTTCCATCAAATCTTTGATACGAACAACACCGATACTCCAGCTTTCAGTAGACGATACCGCGCTGCGCGTGTTATCCATCCGAATTTAGCTGTGCTGACAATGAACGGAGTTCGCCAGCAAAAGTTTTCGCCACCCGTCCAGATCTGGCCACCGCACCATCATTATACTTCCATGAATCATATCACCAGGACGCCGACGACGTTCTCGGCCATAATCGACAGATTTCGACATTACCTCTAATGTGGATGCTTGCACATAAGATAAATGCGATGTTCTTCACTCATCAGCATTTATGCTTCACCCTCGTCTTTGATGCCGTTGAGTGACACTTGCCAATGAGATCCCTTACAACACATCGTACCGCCATCGACTATGAGCTCTGCGGCCGTCGTGACATCAATCACACCTTCCGCGACTTTCGCTCAGCAACACAGGCCCGCAGGCGAGATCGCACGGATCGCGAAAAGTACTATCATTATCGTGGCGTGAACCGAGGCCAGCTATTCCAGGTCCATCACAGATGCGAATCTTTCCCACACAATCCCAAATTCTGTCCTTCTCTCGAATCCCGGTCCTTACCTTTGGACCGTCAAGCCGGACCTCTGACCAAAGCGGAACTTTACCAAGAAGCACAGCGATGGCCTCGGCCGCCAACGTATCATCGTAGTCGCAGGAAGTTCGATGATGCTTGCAGTATACTGCCGTTTAGAAGAGATAAGACGGGGCGGAGACAGCATCAAACGTGGCTGATGAAACGACTTAAAGAAGACGCTGAGATGTCTCGACTGTTGGATCTCGGTTCCACTGAGCGGATCAGGTGTGCTCTGGCGACAGAGGCGGAAACGTATGGACAGAGTGTTGACATATCCTCGGAACTTCCTTACGACTCTGAACCTCATAAGTGCTTGATCACTTGTGACGCACATGATTTCCACGGCTGTCCCGCATATACTCTTGACATGGACTCTCGTCATCCACAGTGTTTAGTCCGTGAAGGAGAGGGGCTCACCGAGCTGCCCAGTCTCGAGGCTGATATGGAAGCAGACCGTGCATACGACGATTGTGACAGTGTGCGGTCTACAACTTCAACGGCCGGTCCGAACGATTCAACGTGGGTGGTCGTGCAAGCTGAGAGCGAGAGCAGTGAGTGGGAGATGATCTCGGTCTGCAGTGAATAGCATAAACTGGGGATCACCAAATCGTCCCTCAGCATGTGCTTGCATGTGATCGTACACTCACATATCAATATCACACTGAAGCCGATTTGCAACGCAGTCAGGACAAGTCGAAAACCTCAGGGGTTTAATTGCAAGCATTGCTCTCGCTTCATGATCTCCTTCATCTCCAAAGGGATAATCTTGAACACGACACCAACAATCACCATAAGATCAAGCAGGCATGCGGTATGTCCGGGTCCAAGCAATTGAAGTAACGGGCAGCTGCCTGAAACGCCAAGTCTTCCAACGCATGTGAAAGTCAGGTTAGCAATCTGATGACCTGCTTGCTTGTGAGGTCAAAGCACCACAAACTTCTGCTTCTCCTACTTCTTCACGGAGCGAGCTCTTGTCCTTGGTTCTCAGTCCAGCGCTTTGCTACAACCACAGTCCAACCGTACACACTTCCACTGATCAAGTGAGTCCTCCCGTTCCCAAACATCGACCCTTCCCAGTAAAGCTGTCTGTCATTTACTGTTTCTTTCAGCACACCAGTCTTCACAGGCCGCATTCTAACACCAAGTAGAAACTACAATGTCGGCCGAACCGACCACCACCACGCCAGTGCCGGACCAGAAGCCAGCTATCGTTTTCACCGAGAAGGAGGAGCACGTCCTCAAGGTGGCTTGGTCCTGTCTCAAGGCTGGCCCTCCGGAAGTCGACATTGCGAAATTCACCAAGGCCGCCGGGTTCAACACTGCCAAGACAGCTGCAAACACATGGGGTGTCATCAAGAAGAAGCTTGCGGCGCTGAGCCCACCGATCGCTGCCAGTGATGATGCCGTCGAGGGTGCCACGTCTCGTGAGTTCAGTGCATTTCGCACGAATCACTATGGCGATCAGGAGCAAAACTAACACTCCCTTCCAGTAACTCCTAAGACACCGAAGGCCAAAGCTGCCCCGAAGAAGCGTACCAAGAAGGGCAGCTCTGACGGGGATGATGAGCAGACTGCAGCTGGTGAAGACGAGTCACCCCCCAAGAAGCAACGTAAGAGTCCAGTCAAAAAGACGCCAACGAAGGTGAAGGAGGAGGAAGTGACCAGCGTCAAGGAGGAGGGCATCGCGGAAGACGCGGAGGAAGGCGATGCTGAGTAAAAGTCTGGTTGCTTTTGCCACTTGCCACGATCGATCGGATCTGCTCGTGTCATGGCGGGCGCCAGAAGCCAATGGGCTTGTCGCCTGATGGCAGCTCGTGAAATGCTCAAGTCTTTCCCCCTTAGTCTGACCGCCTGGTGTGTTGCTGCATCGCCTTGCAACTGCTCGTGGCATTGGCATACATCGGCAAGTAATTGGTCGAGCATCAAGGGTAGATACATGTAAACTCAAACAGCGATAGAGTTGTTCACAGAATCGTCCTTTACCTCCTATGTGTCCTTGTATAGTTACATCTCGTCAACATGGTCCCTTCTTCAGCATCAGATGTGAGGACTCATATTTATCCCACCTCCAGATGTATCCGGGCAGCCTTACGGCACGAGGCCATTCCTACCCAAGCAACATCGTATGTTGTTGAAATCGAATATCGTTGGGTCGCGAAGACATCTCAGTTGACAGCGGTCGAGGGAGCCTTGGTGCAGTCATGGGGTAGGGTTGCGAACAATAGTCTCTTCATCCAGGCGATGGAGTGAAGTGTGATGAAGTGCCACACTTGAACTTCGCCCGTCAACACGACGGAGGGAATCTCAACTCAATTCCATACTCCAATTCCAAAGATGCGAAGTCCATCACCATTTTGAGGATTACCGCAGAGGATCAACTTTATACATCGGAAGAAGAAAAATGACAACTCCATCTCTGCATGCCCTACTCCTGCTCTCCGATTCGGCTCTACCACTGGGCTCCTTCGCCTTCAGCAGCGGTCTAGAGTCCTTCCTCGCCCACACCAAGGTCTCCAACCCGCTGGCCCAACGACCCAACTCTTCCCAGGTATCCCTTGCTCCTGGCGACTTTGACAAGTTCTTGAACCACTCGATTCAGAATCTCGCTTCCACCACGCTGCCGTACGTGCTGGCCTGTTACCACACCCCGGCACTGCTTCGTACGCTAGACAATGACTTCGACGCCTCGACTCCCTGCACCGTCGCTCGTCGCGCCAGCGTCACTCAAGGTCGTGCTCTGCTCACTATCTGGGAGCGCGCTCTGTGCACCTCTACCGCAAGTCTCGGACGCAGCGGGAGCGCTGATGAGATGATAGAGACCGCACGACAGGAGCTCACGCGTTGCGCCACCGACATCAAGACTTCAAAGCCTGATGGTTTCGGCCTGATGGACGTCAACGGCCATCTTGCGCCGCTGTTTGGCGCAGTGTGCTGTGCACTCGGACTGCAGGCCTCGGATGCGGCGTATCTGTTTCTGCTCAATCATGCCAAAGCGGTGTTGAGCGCCGCGGTTCGTGCGAGCGTCATGGGTCCCTACCAAGCACAGGCTGTGCTGGCAAGTGAAAGCTTGCAAGGGTGGATCCGTGGGGCTATGGAGCGAGAAACGAAGGTGAGGAGGGGAGTGAACGGGCTGTGGGAAAGGAGTTATATGGTAGACAGGGCCGCGGTCACAGTGCCAATCATGGACTTGTGGATGGGCAGGCATGAACTGCTGTATTCGCGCATCTTCAATTCGTGATGTGCCGTGATGTCTATATGAGGGTATCTATGGAAACGCTAATGCTGCGAGCAAGATTAAAGAGGGATGGAAGAGCAAGCAAGAGGCGATGGTGCAAAAGGCACCAACAAAGTGTGACGAGTGCACTACTTCGCCATGGACTTCTGTCGGAACCTTGCAGGACCAAGTTGGGCTCGGACTTCGTCTAGTTGCTCCATGCCGCTTTGAGGTCCACCACGCTTGACTCGGCGGCCAGCTTTGCCTGTGGTGGAGTAATTGCCCAAGAACTCATCCATGACACTGTTGAAATCGCTGCGCTCAAGCTGTGGAGCCTCAGCATCGCTTGCACGACTGTACGATGAGATGCCCGACATCCCTGACACGCCACTCAAACCGCTCATGTTACTGTACCGACTCGCATGCGAGGCTTTGGACATACCAGTCATACCAGATGCTGCCGACATTGATTCGTTGAATTCATCATCCGCCATCTCATCCTCTAGATACGACTCTTCGATCTTGTCGAAACGAGCATCGAGGAGCGTTTGCTGATCCGTTCGTGCGAGCGCGGAGGATGTCATGGAGTAATTGGTGGTGGAAGTCTTCGCACCTTTACGCTTCTTCCTTCTACCACTTGCTAATGATGATAAAGCGGAGGATTGAAGGGTAGATGGCGCAAGAGCTGGCGCAGCATGGTCTCCATGTGAAGCTCCGTTCGAGACTCCTTTCGATGCCGATTTGAACTTCTTGAATTCATCCAGCCAAGCACCTGCTGTGGGATCGGCAGGCGGTTGGGCTTGCACGTCTTCCGGAGGCTTCACATCCGTGCCCTCTGGTAGTTGAGGTATCTCAGGCTCCCCCCGTGGACTTCCAGCCGCTTTGATGGTGTCATCGCTTTCCCAACCTGCTTCGTCTTCCTCGTCGAACATTTGCTGCTCGCCCAGCATGTCCCATTCGTCTTTTTCCACTTCGTATCCATCTTTCGTAAGTTGACCAAAGATATCTTCCTCGTCGTCAACGTATGCCTCATCTTCTAAAGCCTCCAGCACCTCTCGTAGTCGTGGGTCCATATCTGGTTGGAAGCCAGCGATCTCGTCCGGCACATCCTGCTGATCTTGGTATGTTCTTTTCCGCACGAAGTTTGAGGGGAGTACCTCCTCAGGCAGCAGACTAGCTACACTACTTGCCACGCTGTCCCCTCCAACACTTCGCTCCTCGCCAGCTATCTCCATGTCTCTCAACGCATCTTCCAACTTCATATTGCCTTTCGTCTTCTTGGCATCCTGTGATCGTGTGCCGTCAACCCAAGTCACATTCCCCTGTCCAGTTCCCAAGTCCCGCATATGTTGCATGTAATCATACTGCGTGTCGTCGTAAAACACACCATGTTGTGCGGCCTCGCCTTCGTTCGGTCGGTACGCCTCGCCATAATCACCTTCGAGATCTGCGCGCTGCTTCGTCTTCGTCGACCGATATGAAGAAGTGCCTGATATCACTGATCCTGCACTGGAGTATGCATAGTCATCCTCAGTTGGTCGTCGTGTGCTCTTCTTTTCCGCAAACACCATCTGCGGTGCCGTGTCGTCGTTTGCCAGCGGGTCATTCTGCGCGCGGTGGACGAGCTGGAACGTCGTCGCCGTTCGCTTGTCGAAGGGCTTCTGGCGCGGCATGATGGTGTCGTCCTCTCGAATTCTGATCAAGATGTTCTCCTGTAGTCCTCTACGACGATGTATGCAATGAATTAAATATCTAGAGTCGCGTGGGGTCCAATCATTGCGGGTCGAACAAAATTCCACCGCCGCAGCGAAATTTCTAGCCCCGCTGACGTACACTTACTGGTGGGGAGTGAGGCATGTGCCCTCTTTCTCTTCTTCTCCTACACACCAAACACGACGATCGACAAGGTAGATCGCAATCATGGTTCTCGCAAAGAGCAAGAATGCCGTTGGGCTGGGCAATTCGCTCATGAATGATCGCTTCGGTCGGAACAAGCACAGTGAGATGCATCGTGGAAATGCGCAAGGAGCCATAAAACGTCGCGATCAAGAGGGCAATACGTATATCACAAATGCAAAAAAGGAGGCCGATTGGGTGAAGATGCGCTCGGTAACGGAGCAGGGTGCGCTCGACGAGTTTCTGTCGACTGCTGAATTAGCTGGCACAGATTTCACAGCGGAGAAGATGAACAATGTGAAGATCATTCACACCGACCAAAAGAACCCATATTTGTTAAGTGCAGCGGAGGAACGCGGTGTTGTGAGAAAGCAGAATGCGAAGAGAGCTCGTTTGACCATACCCCGACGACCAGCATGGAATGAGAAGACAACGCCACAAGAACTAGATGAGAAGGAAAGGCTTAGTCTGCTGGAGTGGCGGAGAGGACTAGCGGAGTTGCAAGAAGTAGATGATCTTCTAATGACCCCGTTTGAGCGGAACTTGGAGGTCTGGAGACAGCTTTGGCGAGTCATCGAGCGGTCGGATTTGGTAGTACAGATTGTGGATGCTCGAAACCCGCTCATGTTCCGAAGTGAGGATCTTGAAAGATACGTCAAAGAGGTGGATTCGAACAAGCGGAATTTACTGCTCGTCAACAAGGCCGACATGATGACCCTGGAACAGCGGCAAGCATGGGCCAAGTATTTCATGTCCAAGGGGATCAACTTCAAGTTCTTCTCCGCTGAATTGGCACGAGAGATGAACGAAGCTAGGGATGAAGCTCAAGGTAGCGGCTTTAATGCTTTGAAAGACGAAGGTGATGATGATTCGAGCGACGAGGAAGAGGAAGAAGATGAGGAGGATGATACTGATGAGGACGACGATGACGGCGAGCTAGACGAGGACGACGTTGACGAAGAGATTGATCCGGATGACGCACTTGTCAAGAATACGAAGAAAGTCAGCATTCAGGATAAACAAGAGGAAGACGAGGAGGATTGGGACGATGAGGAGAGCGTGGGAGGCGCACCAGAAGTCAATAATGAGAACATCCCATTGGACGAGCAGACTCGCATATTGACCACGGACGACCTGGAATCATTGTTCCTGGCGCATTCACCTCAGATCTCGCAAGGATCAGATCCTTCGCAGCCAGCTCGAAAGACGCAGATTGGTCTAGTCGGCTATCCCAACGTTGGCAAGTCATCGACGATCAACGCGTTGCTCGGTGCGAAGAAGGTCTCAGTCTCGGCGACTCCAGGAAAGACAAAGCACTTTCAGACCATTCATCTCTCTCCTAGAGTAGTGTTGTGTGATTGCCCCGGTCTTGTCTTCCCCAACTTCTCCACGACTAAGGGAGAACTGGTCTGCAACGGAGTTCTGCCCATTGACCAGCTTAGAGAATATACTGGTCCAGCAACGCTAGTCGGACAACGTGTTCCTCAAGCATTTCTAGAAGCAATCTATGGCATGAAGATCGAGACCCGGCCTCTCGAAGAGGGTGGCACTGGCACCCCGACCGGTGAAGAAGTTCTAAGAGCATATGCTTCGGCCCGTGGATTCCAGACTACGGGTGTTGGCCAACCGGACGAGAGTCGTGCTGCTCGCCATATACTGAAGGACTATGTCAAGGGCAAGCTCTTATATTGCCATCCACCGCCTGTCGAGCCACCGATTGATGGCAAATACTTCAACCGCGACTTGTACGACGCGGCTCATCTGCCTGAAAAGCGTCGAGCACATCTCGCCGCTGTCGCACAATCCTTGTTCCATGATGGCGCAGACGACATGTCTGTGATGGACGACCCTGACATGCTACAGCTACTAGCACCGCAGGGCGCAAAGACCGGAAGATTGGACAAACAATTCTTTGCTCCTGGTCAAGGGAATGGTAGTCTTGTCCAGCCATTCCACCACAAATACAGCCAGCAGGGTAAGGCATTGTCGGGTCGGAAACTGAAGACAGCCATTGCACTGGAAAAGGACATCGATCCAGCTGATATGAGGCTTAACTCCAAGAAGCACTTCAAGGGCGGCAAGAAGGCAAAGGGTAAGGTGCGAGGTGGTGGCGGAGAGTATGTTTGATTACATACGGCTGCTTGTTAATTGCAAGGTTTCCGGCCTCGTTGATGGACGTAGCTGATGAGGTGAATTCTTACCTTACCTATCGACCGCCTGTTACATCTGACGGTGACTCCTTGTGGTCAGCTACCATGCCTGCGTCCATTCACCCGATTCTATCAGGTACATGTGCAGGTGGTGTGCTGTCGAACTGGTCTCCTCTGCAACAGAAGGTGTAGGAGGTCCTACTCGGTACAGCCAGGCACTTCTAATCTCGAAGCTATCTGAGATGGGTGAACTCAAAATTCGTCCACTCTCTAAACACCGCTTTCACCTCAAGCAGCATTTGGAATCAGAAAGATCCGCAGAAGGATGTCGCATGGAGGCTGCCATTTCGGCTGGACACTGTAAACATAAGCACTCTGTTGTGGAACTCCGCACCCAGGTCGGCAAGTCCTAAATGGGCTGAAGCGCCTCATTATTCCGAATGAGCACGTGATGCTTTGAAATCGAGCGGCTTCACTCTAAGAGCAGTCACCGCACTCACGGTCAGGTAATGTAGTAACATCTTTGCACCTCATCGGAGTCGTAGTAGACTTACTATGGCAAAGATGGACTGCTTTGCAATGTGTTCGGCCTGCCCGCCAGATTGCTCAATGCGGAAGAGGTCCTCTTGCGAAGTGATATATAAAAAATGATTCCAACCAGCCTTTTTGCTATTCCTCATCAGAGAGTCTCACCAAGTGGAACATTGCAAGCTCAAGTTTGACCACATATACCTTACCTTGTTCCACTCAACCTTTCGCTCCCATACTGCCTCCATTTCCCTGCAGTACTCTCGCCAAGTAAGACGAAAGCTTGCCTAAGACACCATGCCGGCCTCCTTTGAAACCGACCGTACCAATTCTTCTGTCTGTAAGCCACCAAAGACGACAACGGAGCAGACACCTGCTTTGCACAAGCCAATTACCAGTTCCAAGCCTCAAATCCTCACATACTCTGTTCCATACGGTGCTGGGGTCGTTTTCGAACACCGGCCCCAATCACGACTACATGCTCAGCCAAAGGAGAGTGAGACACACGGATTGCCACACGATAGAGACTTACCACATCGCTCGGACTCATTTCTACCTCGCTTGGAGCCAAAGGGATTCGTGCAAAAGCTAAGGGCGCGCTTGAATGCTGGTCTGTAATCGGACGAAGCGTGGCCGATCTATTTCATGGGCCAGAGGTACTCCGTGGAGGAAACAGGAAGGGTTGAGGTGGCGCACGATACTGGCGACTAGATGGCTGTGGTAATTTACAGTGGCGGTAGACATCTTGGTAGCACCATTCGGTGATGCAGACTCGAACTAATTCTAGTATCGGGGTTTTCCTTGACATAAATCATTCTTTCTCGCTTTTGTTGCCCGTGCCACCTCCAAGCATAGCAGCAACTTCCATTCCTCTTAACTTCTCTCGATGCGTTTTGAAGCTTTGCCTGATGATCTCTCCTGTCCCAGTGTCGGCCACTCGGAACACCTCAATGGCCTTTTGCGATTTGATCCGACGAATTCTCCATACACCCTCGCCGACGATAGTTTGCTTGAGGAAGTCCAGAAACGCTGCCGTTACATTGATGCTGATGTTTCCATCCCAAACTCGTGTGCTGGCTTTGACCTTTTGCGGGATACGTTGCGTGTCTATCTCTTCGACGCGCAACAGATCGCCATGCGCAGAGCGAAATCCGACAGCGATTTTGGGCACACCAAGAAGAAATGATTGGGCCCAGAAGCGCAATAGTTTCCGTTCAAACTTCTCCAGCTCGCGGGGTTGGTGAGCATTGAACTCTTGCGTTGTTTTCAATTCGATCCAAGGGATGGGTGTTGTGAGGTCGTCAGGCTTCTCGCCGAGCACGGCATCTACTTCGCCAGCAAGAATGAGAGACGTGGTGCCAATTCCGGTACGAACGATGGAACAGAATTGTGCATTGTTGTTGACGATGACGGAGTCGCGGGACTCGATCTCATCGCGTGTGCATTCTGACCAGGGTTTGGGAAGTGTTGATAGGGTTTCAAACTTGTAGCCTTCATTGATGTCAGTTGAGAGAATCTCTCAAAAGGTGTGAACGTAGCGCTCACCCCAATACTGCATCATCTCTTGTGGAATTTGTGTACCGCCACGTCTCGGGTTCGTTTGTTTCTCTTGCGACCGGCTGTGCTGCTTGTATGCGAAGTTTTCTTCGATATATCTGTGTCCATTAACGTGGAGAAATAGAGAAGAAAATGCGGTTTGGCGCTTACATGGTATCCTTTATGATGTGCTGTTAGTTCGCGTTCGAGATTCATAATGATAGTCACGGTTGCGCACCTGAAACAGAGTGGCATTCATCTCGAACTCATTGAACATATCGAATGCTGCCGTCAAGATCTACATTGTCAGCCCACTTAGACATCGTCTACTCACATCCCCAAGGACGAACCACAAAAAGATTCACCTTGGTCATCATTCCTCTCCACGTCATTAGGTCAGCTTTGACTCTGACCTCCGTGACATCTCCACCGTCGTCCTTCAATCCTTGCAGCAGTTTCTCCTCGTACGCCTGGATCGTGTCCAGTAAACTGTCCAGATGTTCCTCTATGCTGTCGTCTCGCTGAATAAAGCTGTCGAAACCGGCTGACAGATCGAGCGGCCGCGTCTCACCCCATGGCGCTTGGAATACTGGAGGATAATAGTAGCTCAGTGATTCGGACGATAGGGAACGAAGCTGGTGACTGTCGTTATACGAGAAGTAGGTGAACTCCCGTGGTCGACGAATCGATGTCTGCCCAGTCGCAAACCGTTGAAGAGGTTCAAGTTCAAAATTCGGCATCATCCAAACATCATTCTGGTATTTGAGAGAGGTATGTTTGTTGACACCATCAATGGCCTTATTTCCAAGTGTAACCTGTCGTCTATGCACACGCGATCCAAGATGATTGATACCTTACAATGGTGTCTTGCTCAAGTGGCTCCCTCCTCAGCACATGTCATCGAGGTAGTCAGACGCTCCCAATCCTCGGAGCTGTGCGTGATAGAACTAGACCCCACCAAGCTTTGTTCGATCTTTGACTGAGATATCGCTTTGTCCCAAGCAGCACGTACATTCAGAAGCAAGTGGCCATAAAGCATTGTACAACAATTCCACAGTGGAGTCTCCTCGGGAGGCACCAACTCGGCAGGCCATCACTGCACATTGATGTGTTCACGTCCTTCGGTCTGTTCTTCCGCCTATCATTTCGTCATTGCCTGTGGCTGAGTTACGAGACGGAAGTAGAGGATAACGCCGACGTCCAGGCACCACGATTATCTTACATTAACAGACGGACACTGTTGAGCTACTCTGCATTACATTACCTTCCCACAGCTTCGAACCAAGGAGGACTCAAGGGAAGAACTCATCGAATTTTGTGCAGCAAGACTCGCATGTTGAACTGCGCAGCGATTCCGGCGCATTGCTTACACCACCCGGCATAACACCCAAGGGCACCTCGCCAATGCGTGGCCCTGCAACCGGTTGACCTCCTACCGTGGCTCGTCCATCATTGTTTCTTTGCAACAGAGAACATTCGAGATGGTTACCAGAAAACCAGTGCCTGGTCAACTCGCAACACCGACTCCGGCGCACAATGCCTCTGCTTCATCGAACCCGCCGTACCCTACCACTCCTACTTCGGACACGCAAGCTACGACAAGTATAGGCAATGTCCACTCAATTCAATCGGACAATCCATCCACTTTCGATCTAATTGACATGCAAGAGGGGAGAAAGCGATCGGGAAGTGGTTCGGACATTTCCTCGCACGGGACCTGGAACTCTGATGACGACGAATCTGACGATGACGACCACAAACAAGTAGAACCGACTACATCCGATATACCAAAACCTCTTCGCATCACTCCGGTCAAGCAGGCAAGCGCGCAGAAAGACGGCAAAGATGAGGAGTTACCTGCAAGCTTGCGAGTAGGTCTGGCGGGAGGAGCGTCGAAGCAGACAACTCGAGTTGCGCAACAATATGATGACGGAGCACAATCAAATCCCTGGCAGGGGCCAACCCTGGGTCCGGTGACGAACACAGTGCAGCGGCCGGTAGTCCCAAACATGGTGTCCAACAATCCGTACAGACAACAAAACGGATATGAGCCGCAGAATAGTCAAACTGCATGGCAGGAAGTACAATCCCAACCTCCGGCACAGCCTCCTCCTCCACCGCCAGTGGAGCTACCAGCAGTGACTACACCTTCTAAGGAGCTTGCACAGATGTCACTTGGCGAGGGTGCTTCGAAGAACTCAAATGAATACAAGGTTGCAGAGATACTGCCAGTACCTCCTCCACTTGCACCGCCGCTTCTGAATGGGGGGTCCGAGCAAGCACCAAGCAGCAACCCCATATCCACATTGAACCCTTGGCAGGATGATCAGCCGTGGTACGGAGAAGGTGCTGCACACTCACAAACAATACCACCTGCAGCACCACCTGCACCACCAATTCCCGCACCACCACTAGCAGTACCGGTGGGGCGTGATGCCAACGAACCATCTATCGATCTACTATCTCCTGGGCCACCCCTGACCACGCCGGGCTCTCTGCTTGACCACCAAGATCATGCACAGCACACACAAGCAACTACTGATGCAACTACACTTTCAGGCCGACCTGGCAACATTTCCATACCAAACCCTGCTGCCACACGTTCGACGGACTCAGTTCCTGAGACTCCAGGTGCACAAATGCGCCGTCAGAAGAACGAGCACTATCAAATTAAGAACGTCCGCTGGTTAGATGGTCCAGCAATGCGCACGTCTCCAGTCCTCACTCAGAACGCCAATGGTCCTTGTCCCTTGCTTGCCCTTGTCAATGCACTGGTGCTGAGCACTCCACCAAATGTGGATACTGCGCTCATCGAGACACTACGGACTAGAGAGCAAGTGAGCCTCGGACTGCTGCTCGATGCTGTGTTCGATGAACTGATGTCGGGACGACGTGGCGATAATGCAGACGGGCTACCTGACGTGAGTGATTTATACGCTTTTCTGCTCGCACTTCACACCGGCATGAACGTAAACCCGCGATTCGTCGCGTCACCTGCTGCGCTGCGGAATCCATCACGCGGTAATGCCCTGAGATTTGACCAAGTACATCCGCTTGAGCGCCCAGAAAACCAACCGGGAAGCTTTGAAGAGACTCGGGAGATGCGACTGTACTCTACGTTCAATGTGCCGCTGATACACGGCTGGACGGCGCCGAAAGGTACACCAGCATTTGATGCATTTGAACGATCTGCGCAGACTTTTGAGGATGCGCAGAACATTCAGTTTTCACAGGCTGAACTCGAAGATAAGTTACAGTCCGAGGGACTCAGCTCGGCAGAGCAGCAAACCCTCCAGGACGTTCACACTATCAAGAGTTTCTTAGAATCATGGCCTACACAATTGACGGATCACGGCTTGCAGATGATATCCTCGAGCTTGAAGCTTGGCCAGATAGCGATTTTGTTCCGCAATGACCATTTCAGTACGCTGTACAAAGAGTCCAAGCACGGCGCACTGATGACTTTGGTCACTGATGCAGGCTACTCAAGCCACGATGAAATCGTCTGGGAAAGTTTGGTCGACGTCAATGGTGCGGCGTCGGAGTTATTCAGTGGTGATTTCCGCACAGTAAGCCATCAGCAAGACGCAAGGCTCAACCAAAGTAGTTCTGCGGGCGGTGAAGAAGGCTGGCAAACGGTTCCAAGTACAAGATGGCAAGAGCAGCGGCAAAATGCTTCCCATTCACAAACAATACTGGCGACCTCTGAGGCTCCACCTCCCCTCCCTGGTCCTCGTCCTCTACAAGAAGTTGCCACAACGAGTGTTGTTGATACTGAGTCACTTCGGAGGGCGGCTGAGCAAGAAGATCATGATTTGGCACTTGCTCTTCAGCTTCAAGAGGAGGAAGAAGATCAGCAGCGGCAGGCTGATCAGCGCAGACGACGTGAACAAGAACTATCGGAACAGTTCCTGTCGACTGAATCAAGCGAAGGCCCTCGTCCTACGATTCCGCCGAGGCGGGGGACAGGTCGAAACACGTCTACAACGAATGTTCCCGTCACCAACCGTCCGCGACCCAACGGACGTCCTGCCGTCAATCGGCCTGCAGACCAAGATGATCCCGAGGCACCTCCCTCTTACGAGCAAGCCGCGACTGATCGGCCATACCGCCCTGCCGGATCAACGGCACCCGGCATGCAAGGCAGTCCTTTGACAGCATATGATGCATTGCGCCAGCAACAGAACGCCATGAGTACTTCCAGCCTCAATTCTACTGCTTCACCAGCGTACCATGCCCGCCAACGCAGCGATGGCAATCGTATTCGTCGGCGAGATAGCCAGCTCGGTGGTCCGGGACTTGGGAACCCATCACCACAACGGGTCAACCAGGCAGCCAATGTGCACGATGCGGAGGAAAGGTGTAGTGTAATGTAGATCTAGTCTTGTCGTTCTTAGCATTCCAATATTACATTTGATACCCACAGCGGTTTTTCTCCGCGCCTCATTATTTTCGACTTTGCATCAACTGCTATGAAATACTATGTAAGACGAGAGTGAAACGCCAACATAGCTCAGCTAGAGGTTTAACATCATTCGATACTGAGAGCAGGTCAGGATCCATGCAAGGGCACGCAAGCGCGCTTTTGACGACACCATGTGCGGCGGATGTGGAACTGGACTTCATCGTGGAATACACGAGGATCAACGACAAGGAGAGGACAGAAATCTGAGATGTAAACATTGATATGATTGTATGATCAAAGAAAGCTAACGGGCAGGAAATGTGCCACGGTATGTAAAAGTAGCGCCTAGAAATGCTGTTTCATGCTAAGAAAGACAAGATTTATGATTCGTCCTCTTTTCGCGTGACCATCTCGCGAACTTCGCTCAGTGCAAGCGGATAGCTCGTTGGGCGATAAGGCGCCGGCTCTTCTGACGCCGACACCCAGATGCCCTTGGTGATCTCCTTGCCCAACATCTCCATGACGGGCGTGACGATGGGTAGACAGGCGAAAAGGGTGACGTAGCAGATGAGCGCGGTCAGGAGCATATTCAGCCAAAACGGTAGGTTTTGGCCGGCGAAGAACACACAGACCAGACTGCCCATGGACCAGAAGACCAGGCCGTGGATCAGGTAGATTGTAAAGACGTGCGGGAACAGCCAAAGGAAGACTTTGGTCGACAGGACTGCTTGCACCCACGTCGATAGCTCGACAACGTATTGCGCGGCGACAGCGAAGACGAGCCCGTTGAGCTTCGGTTCGATATAGGCAGGATACCCGGCTAGAGCCGTGTCCATGAGGGCAAGATCGGTCTGAGGTTCAGGATGAATGCCACGTTCGTTGGTCGAGAAGGTGTAGCCGGTCCAGACAGAGAGCAGGTCGTTGCCCAAACTCAAGAATACCAGAACACAGGCAAGAAGCAGCATGGGGTAGTGGATGAGAGGGTTCGCCTGGATGGGTTTGCGATATTTGTACGTGATGTCCAGATCAGCGAGCAACAAACCGAACCAGAAGTAGGATCCCCAAGACATCGCATACCAGTGGTTGATGATGCAGAAAGCATAGTAGCTGAACCGCTTCCAGGGTGTTTTGATTTCACGGATGATGACCACGCCAAGTAGTACCAGCCAACTGTTTTGGAGCTGCACAGGGATCGTCCAGAGGACACCAGTACAGTAATTCCAGGTCAACTGTGGTGCCGCATTGGGGATTAGATAGAAAAGCTGTAATGTTTCATCGAGGAAATAGCCAAAGTTGGTGTACAAAGTAGTTGATGGCCAAGTTGACCATGTAATGGAGGGAATGTATTCAAGATAGGTGACGGCACCAAGGTCCATCATAAAGTATTCAAAAAGAATAACGGCCGTGATCGGGATCATTAGACGTGGGCAGCGGCACACCACCTTCTCGGCGATAGTCTTGAGGTTGCCGGTGCGAAGATAGCCGCTGGTCAGGAAACGGGTCGAGGTGGTGAAGAAGATACCGACCCAAATTTCATTGAAGAAGAAGGGCTCGATCGTTCTTCGTGCCCAGTATTCGCTTTCGTAGTGTTGCGGTAGATATTCCTCGATCACCGAGGGGACGAATGTGAGGATGAAATGAGTGCAAGAAACCAGAAGCGAGCATACGGCGACCAGCCCGGCAAGGTAGTCTACACGAGTGCGTGCTTGTGGGACTGCCCCAGGCTTCGGCACAGGCTTTGCTCCAGGGTTCGCCGCAGCTTGCGAGCCCTCAGGCACATAATCGAGGCGGGCTTGGGATTTCGAAGCAAGCAGATCTGCTGTAGATGCGTCCATTCTATTTGCAAGTGGCTCGATAGCGTCAGAGCTGGTTCCAGGTCTTCCATATGGGCCCTCTCTCTCATATGCAGCGAGCGTCGCAGTACTTGCAGCAGCAGAATATAGTAGAGGCTGACCGCTGGTCGATCGCCCTTGCGCACCCAGATAAGGACGACCGGGACTAGCGCTGCCATCGATGAGCGTTGTTGAGCTTCCAGCCATCATGGGTCTCAGGTTGTCCATCTCGTAATCGGTTTGTGTGGTCCATGCCTCAGAAACCGGTCTGCTCTTCGCAGTCAGCCATGCTTGGGATTCTGGCCGATTTTTGCCTTCGTAGTACTCGCTTGGCATAGGCGAGGTTGCCAGCTTGGGCCTACTCATAGGAGCCGTCGAAGACCGGGCGGGCATCTTTCTACCCGACATCTTGCGCGCGAATGCGTGAATAATCAGCACAGCACTGAAGGCCAGACTCGCGATGATGATGACGATTCCAGCCGCATGATTCTTCTTGCTTGGTACTGGCACACTCGCCGTTTCTCTCGAAGTCATTGCATCAGTGTAGGGAGTGCTTTGCCGCAACGTCCAATCTTCAGTAGAACAAAACTGAGTGGCATCACAGCTTGCCTGTCCTAGTTGTGATTCGCTTGCCAAAGACGAGTTGAAGAACAACCGTATCCATCCGACGCCCGCATTTGTACCATTCACGGATGGGGCTTGCATCCAGGCTGTATCACCATTGGACCAATGCTTGAAAATCAGCGACGACGGCATATCGACCATGCTTGCATTGCTCGTTGGCAATGTGGTCAAAGTGTTGTTGTCCACCCAGTAAGTGATATCGTCACTTGTCCAATCCATACGGTACGGTAGGTAACCATATGGCCAGTCGTATGAAGGTAGTGCCGAGTAATTGAGTCCAGCTGACATGTTCGGAGCTTGGCCACCATATGTTGTCTGATAACTAGCATCATACCCATTTCCTCCGCCTAACAAGTCGAGCTCTGCCGAAACCGATTCATTATGTTCTGCTTTCATCGTCAGGGCAGTACCAGCTCCAGACGATGGGCTTTTGAAGAGTGCTCGAAAAGAGCCATACTGGATGTCCTTCCGTACCGTTTCTATTTCCGCCCCATTCACCAGATGGTTGGAATCGTATGGTGAGACAGTGAGATTGAGGATTGACGGTGAAATATTCCACTCGGTAATGTTGGAGGAGAAAAAGACATTCGAACTCGCCGCACCCTCTTTGTAGAATATTGTCCATCCCTTCTCATATCTATGCTCGAACTCGTTGATGGTGAATAGGTTGGTTGGAAGGGTAGTATTGAACGCCGTTTCATTAAAATACGCAATGATCGAATCCGTAAAAACGTTGTTCGTGATGGGGTCTAAGTATCCGCATGTGCAAGCAGCCGTCCCATTGTCGATCGGTGTGGGGGCACTCGATGTCGCACTGCTAGTACTGCTACTGGTGGTGCTAATATCGATGCCCGAGCTGGAGCCGGTTGTTGTGCTGGTCACCGAAGTCGCTGTGATGGAGGAGGAAGATGTAGAGGACGTGGTCGTCGTCGTATCGTCCTGCGCAAAGGCCGTGGTCGCAAGGAGGAGGATGGACGACGAGATCGCGCAGGTCCAGCTCCGACGAAGTCGGGGGGGATGTGAGAGACGCGCCATTCGTACCACGCCAGGCCAGGGCGAGAGTATAAGAAGTGCTTCGCGCAGAACAAGCTCGTTCTTGAACGTTTCAGTCGTCGTTGAATTGCATCCCTTGCTCTTTCAGTAAATGGGTATCATCCAGATGGCCCGCGCAAGCACAAAAACCAAGCGAATGTGGAGAGGGTCTGACAAGGTGATCGGAGAGTCGCTGGGTCAAGCGCACTCAGCGTGGAGGAGAATGATCGTGAGGTTGAACTGTGCTGGGTCCTGCACTAGCAAACCAGTATCATGAAGTGAAGAGAAAGTAACTTGAACGCGAATATGGTGGGCAGCTGATTTCCCGCGAGCCGCATCAGCGTCAGCATGAGCATCTACAACTTGGACTTCACGGTTCGCAACAACACCAGCCACTACTCC
Organism: Microcyclospora tardicrescens; assembly: GCA_003012245.1. NCBI lineage: Eukaryota > Fungi > Ascomycota > Dothideomycetes > Capnodiales > Microcyclospora > Microcyclospora tardicrescens. The sequence goes on along the minus strand of PXOE01000167.1, from coordinate 38,783 downwards.
TTCCCACCACCAGCTTCATGCGCTAACAGTCTTCCCTGCAGGAGTCTTGCCGATACATACTTTACCGGATCTACGCTTTCTTGACTGCAGGATTGGCATTCCTCGACCTCCCGGGACTCTCCACCACCACTTACCCCATCAGAGTCCAGCTCTCCCAAACCCGGAAGCAGGACATTCCACTGCCAAGACGTGACGACGCCAGTCCGCCGATCTATCGCGGTCTTCCATGATCCGCCTATCTGATGGAACACTCAGCTCTGCTCCATACGCCAATCATAGCTTCTGCATCTTCGGCGCACTTAGCGACAAGTGGCGCATATCCCGATCCATTCTAGTGGGAGCATAATGGCTGCCGTCCGGGGGCTTCTCCTTAGCAGCGAATGCCAAATCCATCAATTATTGCAGCTGTCCCATTTCCTTCTCGAACCGCCGCCGGACTTGGCATGGCATTACCGACATTCCCTTTCTCCTTTATCAAATCTGCAATGGTGTTCTGCAGAAGTGGCTCGCTCCTAGCTCAAGGTTAGGATGCTTTCATAGTTAAGCAGGGACCCTCATTCCTAGGAGCTGTGCGGGACGGATGCATCATGACCTGTTCCAACCTGATGTCGTCCTCATGAAAACGGAAGTTGGCGGCCGTAAAGTGCAGGACTGCCTGAAGGGTTCTTGTAGACAAGGGGTGATGTCGACCAGCCAGTACCTTTTAGGCTCTCGTATAATCAGGAATCGCCAAGCCGCAAGTACATCTCTCTCTGCGATCGGGCGATACATTGCGCTGCGATTGGCCGTTCAACACTCTGTTCATAGGGATGACAGAGCATGGATTAGAGGTCTTGGCACACGATCCTGCAGTTGCAAGGCTGAGAGACGAGGAGACCCAACACGATTATGACCTTCGTCATCTCTTGCTGCACATGAGTATACGAGGAAGTCTCACATAGGCTGCTGCTCAAGGATCCCGACTCTAATGAAATGAGAGGATTCTATAATTGATCTTAGCGAATCTCGCTTGAAGAGGACATGACGCCAGCATCAATGCAATGTTTGCTCGAGCGATAAACCGCCGCATGCATACGTGAACCGACGGGACGAAACCCTACAAACATGTGCCACGTTCACGAAAGGCTTAACAGCAAAGCCAAGTCTTCTGTTATTGCTCGACAGATCCACATATTCCGTTCGGTCCGCGCGGCATTCGTGTGGCAGAGAGGTGCGACGCGCGGCTCATGGACACAGGGGAGTGGCTTGTAATTGCAATATGGATTGTGCGCACGGGAAGAATTCTGGATTCTGATATAGAGTGCGGTATCGCGGAGCACCAAGGGGAGAACAAGGGTGTTCTTAACCAGGTGCCCAATTGAAACACTTTCGAGATCTTCTATTCTTGTATGCTCAGGGCAGTTGGTACTTCTTCGGTAATAAATCGAAAAAGCTTGTGCCATGTCTTATGATTTACATATGTATAGAAGCATCTACCACAACGCAGCAAGGGTCCGGTCCACAGCGCGAGGTGCCGTTCACGTCACCAGGACATCCAGCTGCGCATACACGTCCACGACGGCGCGGTATACCAGCAGCAGGGGATAAACGACAAGTAGCACAGGCGCTGTCCACACCGGCACAAACTCGCTGCGCGCTCTGGAAATCATGAACACTGTCGATATCAGGCAAATGACACTTGGGGCAAAGTCAGCTATCGGTACATTCGCATGAAGGATGGCGGCGAAGATGGCTTACCCTGCAATCATCAGCCACTCGCTGATGGGATAAGGAAAGTATACTGAGTAGGCAAATTGAGCGGTCGACGATGGCGCTGCCGTGAAAAGCAGCGCGAGCGCCATGCACAAGTACTGCACGATCGCGTGTGACCCGATCCGCAATATGATCAACTCGTAGATTACTGCGAATCGTGATTTTCCCGTCCATTTCACGGCCAATTCGTCCGTGCTACTATTCTTTTTGAAAGCGATTGAGGTGTATCGCACCGCAGCCAGGACCCATTGCCGCGCTTCTGTGGCTTGTGTGTTGAGATAGCTGGCGTAGGTAGCCGGGCAGGGCTCGAAGCAGACAAGGCGGAGATCGTTGACTGTCCTTGCCCCTTGGGCGACTGCAGCAAAGCCAACGTCATGTCCGGTGCGCGCGACGCCAACTGTCGCGCTGGTTGCAGCTCGTAGCGCTGCTGTTCTCCAATAGGTGTTCGAGTCCAACGCGGCGTTGAAAGTCCAAGTGATGGCCCGACCAGGATGTAGTAGTGCGTAAATCATGTCATGCTCGATATTGGCCAGCGCGGCGAAAAATGAAGAGCTTCTTCCTTGCGGTACACGCACAGTCCTGCCCTGAATCACATCCACCTTTGAATCCTGCATCAGGCGCTCCACCGCAATGCGCATAGCATGTGGGTGCGGCCGTTGATCGCGGGAAAAGACGGCCATGATACTAGCAGCCATCATGCCGGCAGACGATAAGAAGTGCGCGACGCGTGCTGAAAGTGAACTCTGAGCATGTGGAGGAGTTACGTAGATGCGCACTCCAGCCGCCTCCAGAGTCCCGTCGTAGTCATTGGCGTGCATATGCGCTACGCTGTGTTCGTGGCACAGGACGTTGATGCGGACCAGCGATTTCGGGTAAAGCAGACCATTTCGGATCCGCTTGATGGCAGCCAGGTCTGCAGCCGTGCCTTGCTCGAGGACGAATACCAGCTCCACGAGAGGCAGAGCATCGTCGCTGGTCTTGAATTTGTGGTCGTCTTTCTCGAATTTGGCAGTCGCCTTGAGCGCTTCTTTGAGTGGCGTCAGTCCATCGTATGCTTCGAGCGCGGTCGTGCCGGCAACGATAGTGGCGATGGTTAGATAGAGAAACCAGAAAACCTTGGTTGCTTCGGAGTCTAACACGGTGTAGAGCGCGATGGAAAAGACGAAGTAGGACACCACGAGCGCAGTGGCAGTCCAACTCTGAATCCTGGCGGAAATTGACTGACGTGAACGATCGGGCGTGGTGCTGGCGCGTGCAAAGTCGTGAGCAGGAGGCATCAGCGGAGCAACATTGACATCGAAACCACCAGCTCCCGGTTTGTATCCTTCATCTTGGTGTCCCATGGCTGATGTAGTCGTGGTCCAGCTTCGTCGCGTGTCCCGGATGGATGAGGCCAACCCAGTGTCAGAGTCGGCAGGCTCGGGCTCTCAGGACTGGAGCCACAGTCCGAGGAAGTTGGCAGACTTGACGCCAGGACCAAAGCGTCAATGGCGACGTTCACGATACTTTCCCGGCTTTGCACTTCTCGATGGACTCGAACTGTTCGGTCACACAACAATAATACAAACTTCGCATGACATTACTTTCGGAGAGACAGGGAGGTCGTGACTTGTGGAGACTGGGGGTATCCCCTTATCATACTTCCATTAACAAGCATATCAGCTGAATGAGCAGCTCATAATCTTGTAACTTCGGAAACCCAGGCGGAGAGCCTTTGCACCGCCACTCATTGTTCCAGCACAATCTCACATCTTGGAACATTCATGTACCCTGACGTGCGTGCATACGTACAGTCCAGGATCCTAAAATAACTCACTCGATAAGGAGCTCATATCGAGGTCATCAACATACAGCTCACTTGGTAGTGGCCCAGCACTCGCGATTCCACTGCTGGCATCGTTAATGGGTCAGCTTCAGACATCGTCGGCCACAACTTCAGCTGAATACTCCTCCTCGCCTACAAACGTCGTCAACGGGACGTTTGAAAACTTATCTCAACGACCAGGGGCTCATGCCACCCGTCTTACTGTGGCGTGCCGGTCTCAGCCAAGACTCGCCAGTCCAAGTCTATTCCTAGATTCGAAACCCAAAACCTCCGGACCCAACCACCAGTTCGCACGCGACGCTGCCGCCACCCGTCTTGCTGTAGCTACTGTAGACTTTAGTACTGCCAAGAAACGCCTGACCTGATCTGCCTGACCAGGACTCTGACATCGCTTGCTGGACTGTACAATCCCATTGTGTGCAGCGGCGACGACTACGACGACGACGCGAAAACTATCTCTTGGGCGGGTTCCCAGTGCTGATACACCGGTTCTGTCGTTTCTCTGGCCACAGTCACAACACCATGTTTTCCAAGCGGAGGAGCAACACGGGCGAGGTGCGCGAGGAGAAGCAGCCAGTACCGGAATGGCTGAGGAGTGTCGTCCCAACCTCAGTTTCACAAAAGATTCCCGATCAGACCACCAGCGAACATGACTCTGCACAAGACTATCTCATCGGTGTGCGCGGAGTACTGGCCATCATGTGTTTCCTCTGGGTCTTCATGCAGACCTTTTGTCCCGCGGCAGTGGCACACTCAGTCAATGATACTGGACCTGGCTATCAAATCGCGCTGCGGAAAACGCTCTCGGTGTTATTTTGGAATGATTCCATGATCTACTCCTCCTTCATCTTCCTATCCGCGCGGACCATCTGCTTGCCATTCTTGCTCGACTCCACGAAACTCACCCTGGCCAGCTGTGTTTTCCGACGTGGATTGCGCCTGTGGTTTCCAACAGCAGCTGCTTTGATCGTGGTCTATGTCGTCTTTTCCAAGACTCTAGGCACGGCATATCTCTCCACGTTCAGTGCCCGCACCTACAACTATTCCATGCACACCGACATCTACGTCCTGCCCAGCTCACTGGCCAACTTCAACGCCATTTTTGAGATTTTTTGGGTCACGCATAACTTTTCCTATCAAGGAGGATCCTGGGCCTTCCCAACACAGACGTTATGGATTGTCAGTACAATCTTTCAACAATCGTACACCGTGTACATGACCATGGTCATTGTTCCATACACGCGCAAATCCTGGCGTTTATGGGGTGCTGCTGTTTTTATCAGCACTGCTTTCTGGGTGTATTCCTGGGCGTGGTTTTCGATTACCGGACTCCTCGTTGCCGATGCTGTGGTCAACATGGATCTGAAAGCAAAGTGCCAGGCACATCGCATCCCAGTCATGATTGCGGCGGCGGTGATGATGGGTGTGGGCTACTTCTTGTGCTTCTACTGGGTAGACGCCCGCCCGGACCTGCAGTTCAAGGAGATCAATTACCACACCGGTCTGTACAACACTGGTGGTCTTTATACATGGAACGACACAACTGCTCCGCTGCTCCTTGCTGAGAATTATCTCGTCATCTGCGGATTCTTCCTTTTCCTCGAATCTACTGACTTCCTTCAAATGATATTCCGTAATCCTGTCTTCGTCTTTATTGGCAAGCGCTCTTTCAGTAAGTTTTGCCTTTGTAGCTGACTCTCCCTTCAACCTACTAACTCGCGACCTTTCTGCGTAGGTTACTTCCTCCTCCAATCGATCATTATCTACACTGCTGGCATCAAAATTGCCCTGAACATGACCAGCGATGGGACTTTGGACGCTTATGCTAACGCGGTAGGCGTTGCCTTCATTGTGTCGCTACTGGTGACTATTGCCGCCGGCGAAGTGTTTTACTGGCTTTTGGACGTTCCGTCACAGAAGTTTGGCCGGTTTCTTTTCACGTGGATTCGCGAGTAGCTTAGCAGCATGTTGATCATGCGGTCTTCTTGTTTGTTCTATAGATTAATGTACCATCACATTCGCGGAAAACAACTCAACCTTTTCCTGGTACAGTTCTCCTAAAAACATGGTCTTCATGGTGACAACGTCGTCGATGACACGCGTGCTATTGACATTGGCGACAATTCATGGCTATAATTCAACCACCTTAGTCGAAACTTCGTTGCACGCTCCGGAACACATGTTTTGCTGTTCAACCCCAGACTGCCGGCTGTGACTGGTATGATTTGTGGGCGTTTACCAGCCCTGCAGAGAATGCTTGTCAAATGCCTTGGTATTCCCCCATACTACCCACCCTAGAATGGGAAAAAGTGTCGTAACTCTGTCATTCTCCGGTTTTAAGTTCGTCGGGTATCGTCACATTTACATATTTATACACTACATGTTCGATCAATGATGTATTGCACCACCTCCTTTTCCTTTTTCCCACCCTCGAATGCTCTCGTCAATGTTCACCCAATACCGCAGCTTGACTGCCTCTTGCGCCGCCGCCTCCCAATCTGTCTCCCCAAATTGCGTATCCAGGACTTGCACGCTCGCTGCAATCCTTGCCTCATTGTCTTGCCGCAGCTCCAACAACTCTGCTTCATCCCGCACTTCCTCCACTGCTTCGCGTGCCTCCATAACCTCCATCAAAAGCTCATTATCCAGCCCATCAAGCTTCGCTGACTCGTCCTCGACATCGATTCCACGGAGCGAAAGTAGATACTGCGCCCGTCGCAGCGGATCCTGCAATGTCTTGTACGCCTCATTGATCCGCGAGCTGAGAGCCTCTGCTTGCACTTTTTTATCCGCCGGCGCGAGGTCGGGATGTGCTTTGGCTTGCAGCTGTAGGAACTCTTTCCGTAACTGCTTTAGGTCTGGGGAGAAAGGCGAATGTGGAGGGAGACCACTGGGGAAGGTCTGAGGGAAGAAATCGTAGTGCGTTTGCGGAGTAATGACCTCACGTTGTGGACTTGCGGTAGTAGTCTGGGCATTACGGCTCGTAGAGCAGAAGGTACGCTTGGGTCGCTCCGGTTGTGATCGTGGTAGCAGAGGTGTTGGAATGGCTCGACGGCAATTGGCGCAGATGCGAGGCGCTGGTGATTGGAAGCGCAGACCGTTCGACGTCCGCTGCGCTGTTTGGACGAAGCTGCGTTTCATTATGGTGGGGTCTGACGATCTCGTTGTTTCGTAGGGTAGGATACAAGAATACTTCAAGGGAGATGGGGCGCGCAGTGCTCTTGAGATGCAGGTCGAGCGGACATGGACGTCAAAAATGTTGAACTGATGTCATTATCAAGCTGTAACGCCCAACCTCATCATGTACTTCTAGAGACGTGTAATACAATACTAAGGGAGCTTTCGCGAGCACGTGTAGGCAAGGTGAGGCACATGAAATGCGGACCTGGGTGAGCACGTCGCATCACTGCATACTCTTTGGCAACCTCCTACATTCGGTATGTTAATGCTGTTTGAAGGATGGGGTGCGCTGACACACCTCACTTCAGCATGAAGTGAGGCCAAAACTCGATCACACTTGTAACAATCTATCACCCGGATCACCACTGCTGTCATTGCTGTTGAGACAAGTACATCAAGACAACATGAATGCCGTAGAGCGACGAAGGATTCAGAACAGAAATGCTCAACGTCGGTTCCGAAGTACATTCCCCTATATCAAATCGCACGATGGTTCCAACAGAGACTCATCTCAGTCACAGACAAATCATCGAACAAAGCCATTGAAGTAGGAAATGGAGCAGGTTCGACCCTCTCACTAGGTGCTATAGCAAATGTCAGCGGTGTCGGGTTACGGCCTCGAATGCCTACGAGCAAGTTTCATGATACCGCACTGCATTCAGGGCAAGCTTCGATGACACCAGTCCCGCCCCAGCACCAAGGTGGTGTTTCGACTTCTACGGCTGTGAGATTGGAAAGCCTGGGATCAAGTGAGACCTCGTCACTTCTCCTCCCGAGTTTACCAGAACCGGAGGCTGACGTGGATCTCGCAACCCTGTTTGAGTCTGGGTTTACGGACCCTCCTGACTACACCAGCGGCATAGGAGACGGGCTTCAACACAATATGTGGCCACTTGGCTTTGGCCCCGATGCAGTCATGCAAAACAACCTTGACAATCAACCAACCACTGGTACGAACGAATTGGCTACTTCACCCTATCTCTCGTTGCGCAGTCATCAAGGAATTGGGCATGAAGGCGTATCTGGAAGCACTCAAAGCACGAATACTCCTTATCCGCCCATCAATAAGCATTCCCAAGCCCACATATCTTCTTGCGCTAGCCACGAAAAACGTCTCAGTACGACCTGTGAGTCGCCTGTAGAATACCAACAGTCCACGTTGCACATTGCAGCTGAGCGGGGGCACGACGAATTAGTGGAATTTCTCCTTACCACTGCAATTGATGTCGATGAACGTGACAGTGATGGTAACACTGCTTTACATTGTGCTGCTTACAACTGCCATCCGGTCGTAGCGTCAAAACTCCTGCAGCAAGGAGCAAACCCGAATGCCAAGAACGATAACGGATGGACACCTGTGCACTTTGCTGTCTTGACTGGTGCCGCCAATATCCTCAATCTGTTGATCTTGTCTGGTGGAGACTTGACCATCAAAGCTCATGGGCGTCAATATTGCCGCAGCGGCAAACATTTCGATCCTGTATGACCACCGGGGAAAAGTACAAGGAGGTCCAACAAGTAAGAATGACTTTATTGGAGTTGAAATCAAGGCTGTACTGTGGGTGGTTCTACATACGGCTATCCGGCCCTCTTGAAACTATCGGCCATGCACTCCACGTCCTCTGCAAGCTACCAAGGGAGCGTTTGATTGATAGTCTCGTCGAAGAATCTGCCCGAATGATCCTTCTTCGTGGCTTTATCGATCTGCAACTAAAATCAGCTCAACCTGAGAGGAAGAATGGGAAACTTACAATATTGGCTGTATTCTCAGCACACTGCTCTAAAGTCACAGGAGCCTCGGGCAGATTGAATGCGCGCGCTCCCATGTTGCCAAGGTCAGTCTGTACCAATCTACAGTGGTTAGTATCATTAATAGTTAGCAAGGTAGACGACTCACCCTGGGTGGATTGCCAATGTGATCAGAAAGTCATTCTCCATGCCCATCTTGATGAGTAAACAGTTTGCCAGAGCTTTAGACCCGGCGTAACCAGCATTGGGGTAGGGATACTTGTGCATATCAGTCAAGCTCCCAGCCGCAGCACTGATAAATGCAAAGCGTGCGGGTGCATTGGCCTTTCGAAGCAACGGCAGTGTTGCCTTGTACAGCAACAGAACCGAAACAGCATTGATCATCAGCGACTCCTGGAATTCCTCCAACGGCAAGTCTTCGATCGTGTTCATCTTTGCGACACCAGCACAAGAGATGACAACGTCGATGTGATTGATGCCTTGTGAGACGATGTCCGCAACTGCATCGTACGGATCGCTCTTGGATGCAGAGTCGATCTTGGCTAGGACCACCCTGGTGTTGAGACCTTTGGCTACATCCTGCAGAGGTCTAGCAGCCGCGATGCTGCGTACGGCGGCAATGAGAACATTATCTGGTTGGGCGACGTAGTGGTCAAACAAACACCGGCCAATACCTATTCGGAGGAGTCGCATAGCACGTTCGATCAGCTTTTGGTCGTGAACCAATAAGAATCTGACGGTCCTTACCTCGATTCGCACCAGTGATCAGATAAACTTTGCCAGGCATCTTCGATAAGTCGAGGGGAAATACAAAAATCTTGGGCGGTACTGTATGCACAGGAATGTGCACATAACAGATACAGGTTGAGCATACTTATATGCTATTGCAAGCCTGGAACTTTGCGCACAAAATCATGCTTAGTGCTAGAGCATGTTGTTTCTGGTGGCCAATGCTATAAAGTTGTGCCACTGTAAAGCGCACATTTGGCGCATGCTTACTTCCTTACGCTTACTGTTAAAGGCTCTGGTTGGTCGAACGTAAGCTCTATGCAACCATTACATGCACGTTGCTCAGGGTCGATCGTAGACTACATCTACAGACAACGTACACATATCTGCCCTTCTAACATCGTACATAACAGGGTAGGCGGGAGCTGGATCAGAAGCTGATCTGGCTGGTGTGGAACTGTTTGCTCCAGATTAAATACTATAGCATATTTCGCTCGATGCTCACCTTACGAAACTACCTCACTATACCACCAATGGGCACATGTCTGATGCCCATGTATTCAGTTCTAATGCCAGTGTACTCGTGGTTTCTGCCCTTTCTTCGCCTCCTGCGTGCGTATCTAAAGTGGAACTACGTCCATGGGCGCGTGCAGCATGTGAGAGCACATACATGTACCCTAGGACTTCGTTGGTGACGTCGGGCTCGCGCTTACATGTCATGTAATGTACATTAGGTGTACGTACCCAAATCGAACTTCCTGTACACCTCATATATCTAGTACCTGTCTAACATTTCCAAGGGAATGAGAGCAGCCTACTGTTGACATTTGCCGGAATGAGGTTGCGGCGTAGAGGCCGCACGTCCATACGCCACAGTGTAATAATATCAGCTCCGTCATGCTGCACACGCATCATGGAGTCTTGTCACGTATCACCACAACTTGGCACAACTGCCCAGCCTAGACTGACGAGTCGTCCAAGCATTGTGGCATTCGGAATTTGCTCCAGGTAATTATTGTGTACCTCGCACATCACTTCTTATTGTATTTGGACACTTTCCAAACATTCGTACTCTCTTTGCAATCCCTCGTCTACCATGACTATCCAGGACGGGACGAAGCGATGCATTCCAGCCATCAGCCAAGATACTGATATAACACGAGCTATGGAAACACAGAGCAGCAAAAGAAATTATACGACGATGAATGTGGTCGAGGAGTACTTTCGATTCGCACTTATGCTATCGTTTTTTGTGACAGCTTCGATCTGGTAGATTTTCTGCCTGCTGGCACATCATTCTTGCCGAATTTTACTAAACCGCCTCTACAGCTTACATGTTCAGCAATGGGTCGGCGCTCTAGTGCATCTGCTGTATGATCGAGCATGGGCTGAGAAACTGCAAGCCGCTGTAAAGTCGTTAGCCGCGATCCTTGTTATCGGACTCAACCAGTGGCGGTCACCGATCACTACTCGAATCAGTGGTGACCCAAGTGTCAGAGGTCAGATCCGGATGATGCCCGATGGCAAGGCCGTCTTCGATTTCCCTTCTCGCATCGTCCTGATCGCAAACCACCAGGTATGCATTCTGAATTGTTCGACAGCTCCAAGCATTAATCACCTCTAGCGTAGTTGTACACTGAATGGATTCTTCTCTGGTGGTCAGCGTACACTGCAGGCTATCATGGTTCCATGATCATTGTGCTCAAAGATGCCATCAAGAAGATCCCGGTGCTAGGCCGCGGCATGGTGTTCTTCTCTTTCATCTTCCTCAGCCGCCGATGGGAGGCGGATAGGGCCTATCTCGAAGAGAATCTGGATCGCCTGTCCGACTCAAGCAAACGTACTCCCATGTGGTTGCTCATCTTTCCCGAAGGGACAAATTTATCGAAACGCTCACTAGGTATAAGTAGGCAATGGTCTGAAAAGAACGGGCTTCCACATTCAGACCTTTCTTTGCTGCCTAGAACTCGAGGTCTACGTGCGTGTCTCGACGGATTGGCGGGCAGCGTAGATTGGCTGTATGATTGTACAATCGCGTACGAAAGGATTCCGTACGTACCTCATGCTCGACGCATGATCCCGAGCTGACCACAGCTCAGACGAGGAAAGGATGGCCAGGACATTTACAACCTGAAAACACTGTATGTCGAAGGTCTCGCAGCTCCAGTCACTCACACGCACTGGCGCCGATTCGCTGTCAAGGATGTTCCCTGGTCCGATCCCGAAGCCTTCGACCAATGGCTTTATGAGCGATGGGCCGAGAAGGACAAACTTCTCGAGCATTTCCAATCGCAACGCTGCTTCCCGGCCGACGATGGATATATAGAGGCAAGCGTCAAGCTTCGTGATCCATCGGAGATCTTGCAGGTTTTTACGGGCCTTTTCATAGTTGTTATTCTTCTGCTGGGATTGGCTTTGGTCTTCCGAGCGAACCTCACTCAAAGCTCCTCGGTGGCTAGATGAAGTCTCTAGCATAAATATCGCAAGAGGGAAGCGATTTTTGCTTGCATTCAGTGGTAGGGATGATATGCCGGCAGGACCATTGCAACGAGCCGAGCAGCGGATTCGAGCACCCCACACGACAGCTCTGGCGACGATCATCACTGCATCAGATTCGATCGCGTACAGGACAATGGCAGGCCTTACTTTCACCATTTTCACCCTTCACGTCCTTCGGTCGTTATCGTGCCAATCAAAATGCGGAGTTCTACCGAGCACTCAGAAGACAACATCATCCCTGCTTCTAGCACATCTGCATCTTCAAGCATTCATGGACAAGTCTACGGCATGCCGACATGTTGATCCCCAAACCTGCCGAAGATAGAGGTGTAGAACTGCCGTACTTGATGGTGTATACATAAGATATACAAGGACAAATGTGTGGCAGTATTGACGCTGTTACAAGCCCGCTTTATTGTTATCCATGCTCGAGCTCGTGCGTGTACGTGTGGACGACTGCTAAAGGACCCTGTGCAATCCACAGTCGCTCCACTATTGCAAAGTACAGATTGACCACTTCCAACTCTTTACCAAGCACACAGTTACCTCATCCACACTCCTCTAAAGTACCGATGCTATATACACCTGTTCCATTTCGTCAACATGGCTCTCGCTTCGTCGGCAGCGTAAGGATGGAGGCGCGCAAGATAAACTTCCGCCACGTCCCTCCCAGCTGTACCGCAAGCTCGCTCGAGCATGCATCGTATATGCAGGTGGGACGCATGCTGCAACATGTGAAGGAAGGCCACTAAAGGAGTGGTGGAGAGGCGTGCGGCACAGCTGCTGGAGCATATAAGTCACAATCGACTTGCAACGCTGCCCACGTTGTGAGCACTCAACGCAATCCAACAGCTTGAACTTGGTCACAATCCTACTCAGAACGAAGGAAGAAAAATGGCCTCCATCAACCTTCTGCATTCAGCTGGACTAATGTTAGGCGGACTGGTCCTGTACACTGCAGGTCTCGCGGCTTATCGTCTTTTCTTCCATCCTCTGAGGCGAGTACCAGGTCCCAAACTCTGTGCTCTGACAGCCTGGGTGGAGACCTATTATGACTGTTTCAAAGGACCTGGAGGCCAGTTCATGTGGGAATATGAGAAATGGCACAAGCGATACGGTACGTACCAGAATCACCACCATGATTGGCAGGACCGCCATCATCGGCAATACCTCACGGCATGATTGTTGATTCGATGTTGGCTCACCAGGCCCAATCGTCCGTATCGGGCCAGACGAGGTTCACATCCAGGATCCGGCGTTCTATGATGTCTTCTTCTCCCAGTCGCGTCATTCTCACAAGCTGGACCACCTCCAGTATCGCTTCGACAATGAGTTGTCTGCTTTCTCGACAGCCGACCACGAGGTCCATCGTTTACGTCGAAATGCTTTGAACCCTTTCTTCTCCAAGCGAAAAATCGGCCAACATGCTCCGCAGATCCAAACACTCATGGACCGGGTCTGTAAGCGTGTAAAGGACGAATATTTCGCCACGGGTACTGTGTTGATTATCAACAACATGTGGGGTGCTTTTGCCGCAGATAACGTGGTGAGCTATTGCCTTGAGAAGCCGTACGACTTCATCATGTATCCAAACTTTCGCGCTGCATTCTCAGATGCCACGTGCGTATTGCCCAACACCACTTCAGACCGCAAGTCCATGGCCATATCGCTAACTTCGCCTAGCTCCGACCTTGTCAAGACTTCCCACTTTCTTGGTCACTTTCCTTGGATGTTAACGGCTTTGCAAATGTTGCCAGACTGGCTGGTCGTCATGCTATCGCCACCTATGAAGACAGTAAATGCATTCCGTGACGAGATGGAAGCACAGATCCTGCGAGCCAAAGCGGCCGACGCAGCTGGTGGGAAGCCTCCGGGCGAGCGCTTGTCACTGTTTACTGCCTTATTACAGTCCGACCTTCCCGCTTCGGAGTTGGGGCTCAAACGGCTTCGACATGAAGCCTTGTCACTCATCGGAGCGGGAGTCGAAACGACTTCACATGCTTTGTCACTCTGCACCTTCCATGTTCTGGCAAATCCTGCTATCACGTCCCGTCTCGCCAGTGAACTCGAAGCGGCTGTTCCAGATCCCAATCGAATGATTGACCTCGATAGTTTGATGCAGTTGCCTTATCTCACCTGCGTCATTAACGAAGCGCTTCGATTCTCCTATGGCCCTGTCCAGCGGCTACCTCGCCGCTGTCCTGCGCCTGTCGTTTACACCTCTGGGAAGGAAGAATACGTCCTGCCACCAGGCTATATCATAAGCATGGACAATTTCTTCGCTTCGCACGATGCCACTGTCTTCCCCGAGCCCTTCGAGTTCATACCTGAGCGCTGGGAAAACAACCCTATCGCGTTTGACGGTAGACCGCTGACCCGATATCTCGTCGCGTTTGGCCGAGGCACACGCAGCTGTTTGGGAATGCAACTGGCATATGCAGAGTTATACATCGGCATCGCAACGTTCTTCCGACGTTTCACATCTGAGCTCTTCGAGACACAGCGAGATGCCATCGACTGCTATATGGACATGATAGTGCCACGACCGAAACCGGGGACCAAAGGGATAAGGGTGACAGTAAAAGCCGTAGCTTGAGCTTAGCAAGCCTTGCTGATCAAATTATTAACCTCTAAGATATGTCCGGGTATGGTAGTGGGCCTTGGATCAAGCTTATTCAGTAAACCCCGGGCGATCTGAGTTATCGGTGTTGGAAGCTATACAATAAAAGCTTTAGAACCTTGCCAAGTGTTTGCCATGCTCAATAAAGCACGAGCGATTCGCATTGTCTCGTGAAATTAGCGTACCTCAGGAGATTTAAGAGCCCGCAACGAGCCTCGTAAATCTACAGAGATGAGAATTGCGTATGGTTTGCGCGCTGGATCAGCACGAAACTCAAGAACGAGTTCAATACCAGATAATTCGGACGGGTAGTGTATATGGCAGGTCATATACCGTTACATGATGGAACAGTCAACGAGTTCATAGCAACGTGGCACGTCGAGTGCTACTCTGCCTTTGCCTATCCTCCTCTTCATCCCTCTATATCCCAAGCAAACCTTTAAACGCCATACCAGACGATTGCAGCATCAGCCGGCAAGATGCGGCGGTCACCAGACTACCACCAGAGATCTTGTTCACAATGTTCACGCGATGTTGATTCTCCCCGCGAGTCATATGCTGAAGCAACAACAGACACCACAGCTCCGCTACGGCAAATGCTAGCTTACGTGAATCTGACCCCGTTGTTCTTGCGCGATCTCATTTTCTGTCCTGGTTCTCGTACCGGTCGTAGGAACGTGAATATACTATAAAATGAGCCATGATCTCTGCGCCACAGCAACCTGCAGCACATATTCTCTGCTTTTCCTTAATGACCTCCCTTCCTGAAGGACAGCAGACTGGCAAGCGAGGCAAGGCTACAACCGTGCTGTAGAAATTCGTGTTTGCCAAGCTCTTCCGCAGTCGCTCTCGACTTGACATCGACACAGAGGCACACACTCAAAAAAGCCTTGAGCTCCTTGCTGAGTTTCTCTGGCTTCTTCAGTCGCGGCGTTCCGTTGGTTGCAATCAGATAAAGTGCTTTAAGTGGCTCCTCGTTAAGGTATGGTGGTTCGGACTCGATCATTTCAATCGCCATGATTCCGAGGGACCAAATATCCACCTTGCTACCGTACTCTTTCTGCTTTACCACCTCCGGAGCCATCCAATATGGTGTTCCAACCATAGTGGCTCGTTTGTTCCGTTGTTCTGTGAGCTTAGCACAGAAGCCGAAATCGGTGATCTTGACTGCACCACGTGAAGAGAGTAGAACATTGTCAGATTTGATATCGCGGTGAATGATGTTCTGAGCATGAAGATGAATGAGTCCTTTACATGTCTGTTGGAGATTGTCAGTATGGCAACTCCAAGCACGGCAGATTTAGTCAGCTTACCTCATGACAGATCGTTGCAATCTGATCCTCGGAGATCGAGCCATTGTTGTCAATGACATCAGTGAGCGCACCACCCTCCATGAACTCCATGACTACCCACAATTCAAATGTTTCTTCTTGCAGGAAGGCATCGAGGAAGTTGACAATATTGTCATGTCGACTTTCCTTCATGACGATAATCTCATTGACGATGAGCTCCTTGCGAGGCTGAGATCGAAGATCCATCTGCTTGATGGCCACTTGTGCTCTCGGTCCGAATTGCTTCATAATGTCCTGCGCGGTCTTGCTTGGAGCGCTCTCACGAATCCGGGCAACATAAACAGAGCCGGACGCTCCTTGGCCAATCTTCTTTTGCTTGTTGTAACTCTCCAGAGGGTTGGAGAGACTGACAACCGATCTGAGTCGCTCCATGACTTGTGCATCGGACATAGCGCTCATCCGTACTTCCTTCTGCTTGTCGCCGGCGTCTTTCTTGGTCAAAGCCGCTTCTGCTGCCTTTATCGGATCTTTCGGAGCGCCCGTCGGCTGTTTAGTCTGGATGTTGAGCGGCTTGACCGCCCCCTGGCCGTTCATCGGCTTGCTGCTGGAACCTGATGGTTTGCGTGTCAACGGTTGTTGGCGATCCTGGGCCTGCGTCTGACCATTGATTTGTGGCGTTGACGGTTGCTTGACCGCGTACGGTGAAGATCCGTTGGCTTGCTTCTGAGGCGAGGGTCCTTTGTATCCGTTCTGGGAGCCTGGGGGCGCCGGAGCAGGTCTCGACGCCTGCAGATTTCTAATTGGAATGTTACTGCTCGATTGGCCACCCTTACCACTGCCGGGCGCAGCAGGCGCAGGTCTCTGAGCCTGGTAGCGGTTGTTCGCATTCGGATCCTGCTGATCACCCATATATCCACCACCAATCTCCTGCTTGACCATGGGAGTTTTGGTCTTCGGAAGAGAGTCGTTGTATTCACGATCTTCTTGCTCACGTTTGCGCCTTTGTTCGTCGTCATTCCTCCGCCGCTCGGAGTCAGTGCGACGAGAAGCATCATCTGGCTTCCTTCTCCTGTCTTCCGGGTCGTTACGAGCTGAATCACTTCCAGGCGCCGTGTCAGACCTCTTCGGTGGGCCGTAGCGGTCTTGGTTCGTAGGCGTTCCCGACGCGCTACGACTGTAGCTGTCCTGGCGATCATACCCTGGATGTTGTGGTCGTGGTGGAGCTACACTGCTCCCTGCGGAATACCCTAGCTGCTTTTCTCTTCCAGCACTCAGCGGTGGGGTTGGAGTGAGGGATGAGTACTTCGCGGGGTCATCGGCTCTGACCGCGACCTTATCGGTGTAGAACTGTAACACTTCCACGACAGCCTGAGGATTGTTGGCCATGTCTTCCTTCGTAAGTGCCGAACCCTTGAGCAGTCTCTCCCATTCCACAGGTAGACCGACAAATCCGCCAGTGACTGGATCGAAACCGACATGCACACGATGCGAGAAGCCCGTAGGGTGTGACACGCCACCCATGCTTGGACAACGGTCATATATGCTGTCCATCCAACCATATACCTCATTATCAGTGTCAAATTTGAGAATCCATTGCTTGCTGCCCTCCCGTGTAAGTTCCAGACTGTATGGGTAGTTGTCGGATCTCGTGACATTGGATACGTCGCGCAGATAGATGGTGAACGAAACTTTACTGCTTGTGTTGGATTTGAGAAAGTCCAGCTGTTTCTCTCTGAGCACAAGAAATCGCTCGTTCCAAAATGCTTTCATGAATCCACCACCTTCTTCTTTGACCTTGGCCCATCCATCTTTCACCACAGTCAACTCCCCGTTACTTTCGCTGCCGCTACGACTGAAAGAGGTAGTCGAAGGAGAATTGAGGCTTCCGGATTGATATTGAGCGTGGCTAGGGTTGCCCGGAGTCTGGTAAACTTGCGGAGTGAGGTTGAGCTTACCACGAGACAAGGGCGGTTGTGGAGCTGGGCCTGGGTTCAGGAATTGATCCGGACGATACATCCTGTGACGCGCTTTACGGTTAACAAGGCCACGTCTTGATATTGTCCTCCTATTGCTTCCCTATTGCTGCTTCGATTGCGACACTCAAACGACAATAGCCCGAGGCAGGATTGACTTACGAGTTTGGTTGACCAGACATGGTGGCAGTATCTGGCCCTGACCACTTCTACAATGCGGTGCTCGAGTTAAGACTTGAGGATGCTTCAACGCTCTGGGCGATGCGCAGACGCTATGGTGTCTTGGGGTGACTGAGTGAGCGCTTAAGGGTTCCTCCCGCCGTAGCTGCCGTGACCGATGATCAACGGCGGTATGGTTCGCGAGGAGGCCGATTCTTTGAACTCCGAAACAAGCTGCGGCCAAAGATTGGGATTCTGAGACTGCCGCAGACAGGATTAATGGCGCCGAGGCACAGTCAGTCCGACTGCGGAATGAAGCTTTGTGCGCTTGAACCGCGAGTGACAAAGAATGTCTGAGGTGGCGCAGCAGGTGGCCAGGGAGCGCGAGGTTGTAGGACAGGGGCAGTGAACGAGCGCGGTGCGTGTGATCGCGCGATCTAAAGGAAGATGCCAGACAGGGCCGCGCGCAACGTGAGGTCCATACAACGGGATTGAGCTTTCAGGTGCCGGTCGGTGTGGAAGGGGTCATATCGGGGGTGGAGCGGAGTGGGGGAAGTCAAATGGCAAACCCTGTGTTTCACCACCAGTTCTCAGCGGCTCGGAGCTTGCGGCAATGGGGCCCAATGATATTGTATGACAATCACATGACCCTGGGAACGTATGCAGCTCCAACTGTTTTACATCCTCGTCGACGTCGTCGCCGCTCCTGTCCCACTCCGTTAAACCTTTTATACCCAGATGGTATATCAGCAATTACTCTCCGTCCCAAGCAGCTCGTTGCCGCTGTTCTATGACGTATCTGAGATTCCACAGCGACGGAATCATCTTCCTATGACCACGTAATAGAATGGGCTCAATAAACATCCTGTATTCCGCATAACGCCTTTCATAGTCGCAGCGTCTTGTCCAGGCATCCATCAGTAGGATACCAGCTTGACATCCTCCCAGGCCGCTTTACATATATAAGTCATTCACGCATGGAGCCTATGGAGAAGAAAAAGAGAAAACGAGCGCTCTCGACAGGAACTGCAGACTGCACCAGAAAGAAGCATGCATCAGCCCCGACCATATCCAAGTACTTTGCACCAATTTCAAGGCTGACCGTCGACTTCTCGTCCGGGGTGGATATCGAACCTGCGTCCATCGATTCTGGTCTCTCCAACACTGGAACAATAGCAAGTCTGAGACCACCCGGTCACGTGGATATGACAGTCCAACTCGATCGTATCGCTCGCTCAAGCCTGACACCGTTTCGCAAGCGGATGCTGTCCCTGCTGTGTGAGATTCCTAGAGGACGATACAGTACGTATCAAGCGATGTCAGACCATGTGACAGCAACTTCGCACAAGACATGTGCCCGTGCCGTTGGGAGCGCCATGAGAAACAACCCCTTTGCCCCTGAAGTACCATGCCATCGAATACTGGCGGCCAATGGTGAATTAGGAGGGTTTGGGGGCCACTGGGGCGAGAGCGGTAAGTATGCGAGCAAGAAGCACGAGCTGCTGCACGCAGAAGGCATTAGATTTGATTCGAGAGGGAAAGTCAAAGGACCTGTTTTTAGAGACTTTATTGGCTGAAGTACTCGATTCTGACAACTGGAGAGTGGTACGCAACGACAGCATCATGGCTCTACAGGAGTCGCAGTTGTAGTCGTTGCTCTGCGAGAATATGGCCGCGCAACGAAAATTACACGCACCAAATCTACTCGCATCTCCCCTGAAAATGGAAAGGAGTCAATTGATTCGGTGCTTGAAAGGTTTACAACCGACCGGCTCAAAACGAGGACCGTACTGCAAATGTAAAAGACTACGGGACCTACGATGGCAACGGGACTGAGAAGTGTCATACCGAACTCGCTGTAGATATCGCATCATGATATAAGGGTATTTCTGGAACATGTTCTCATGGTTGACATGACTGGCAAATCTGTTGAGCATGATCAAAACTCTGTCACCACCACGATCTGACATGCAGATGTGGAGCATCTTCAGGCCCAACTTCATCCGATTCATGATCTTCGCGCTCGCTTCCTTGGGGTGCCCGGGTCTTCAGGAACTGTTCCCGCTGGGCTTGTAGCCTCGCTACTCAAACTCTCGACTCTACCCTCCGCGCCGTTGTCATCGACGTTCTGATTCGTTGTAGCTGGGTCGTTCTGCAGGAATGGCTCACCAAACATGTCTGCCTCGTCCAGTCCAGCAGGGTTCGTGAAATCCCAGTTGTTCACATCACCAACGCCATTTGTGTTGGCATTGGCCGCAGATGGGAAATTGAAATCGATATCAGTGTTGTCTGGCGCTGAGCTACCAAAATCGAAGAAATTGCTAGGATCGTAATCGCCAGGATTTCCGGTAAAGTCGAATGGATTCTCATCGGCGCCGTGAGCTAAACCAGGTATCGAACCTGTTGGTGACAGCGGCTGAAGCCTCCGGTTGAGTTCTTGAACTCGGTCGTCCTGTTGACGCTGCATATTGGTGAGCATCTCCAATTGCTGCTGAGTCTGCTTGAACTGGTTCAAATCAGGCATAGTGGGTGGCTGTGGTGATATCAGCGCGTTGTTATTGCTAGCGTCTCCATTCTGGCTCGCCATCAGTGCTAGGACATTTTCACGCTGCTGCGGTGTGAGCGGGGCATTGCCATTGGCATTTTGATAGTGATCGAGTGCGGAAGTGAAGTCGAACGTCGGAGCGGACGTGTTTGGGGTCGATGCATTTGTGGCATTGACGCTGTTGATCAGGCTCATCATTTGATCGCTTTCAGGGATCTGTTGGAGAGGGGGCGTTTCTGCTTCGTCCTTCGGTACCGGACTTGCCGTGTCCGCTGGTTTGAATGTCGAAGCATCTCCTCTGGCTTTACTGCTCTCTGGACGTGATTTATCATATGGTGGCGTTGTTGATTGACGGGCAGCAGCCACATGGCTCGTTGAAGAGTTCGGAGTCTGCAAGAGAGGAGACTGCGACTGTGTCGCGGGTGATGGGGCGCCCAGCAGCAACGGTGTCTTCTTAACATAGCGCTGTAGCTGTGCGTTGTTCACGTTCGGCGTATCATGGAACTCTTCCACAACACTGCCGTGTTGTGCTTGCTGCTGATGGCTGTTGAACATGTTGACAAGGTTGGCTGCTCCCGTGCCGTCGAGACTGCGATTGTAAAAAGTAGCCAGGAATGTCAGGATCGCGTTGATCGAATTTTCATGTCTGTCATGGAGTGCCTGAAAAGCGGTTGCTTGCCTATAGAACTGATCATTCTGCTCTTTAAGCTGAGTGATCATTTTCGAAATAAACCTTTGTTGTTGTTGGAGCTTTTGCAGCTCCGTGCGCACCGCGGTAAGTTCGTTTCGTGGCAGCGTTGCGAGATCCTGGCCCACGCCCAAGGCGCCAGTCTCATGCGTCCTACCTTCAGGTCCCGGAGAGTATTGCCGCTCGTCGTCGCTGTCATAAGCTTCTTTGGCAGAACCTTCACGTTTCCGTTTAGCGGATGATTTGTTGGTGGGTTTCTGAATCAGCCAGAGAAGATCGGGTCGGTTCTTCCTGAAGTAGGGGTGTGAATACATGCTCGGCGGCTTCACGCCCTTTCGTGCCTTTTCTGATTGTCGCAGAGACCCGTCTGTGATGTTGACGGTCTTGTGGAATCCATACATGTTTAGCTGTCGCACGAACGATGCATAATTATTATGTTTGAAGAGCTCGGGAATTAGCGTTCGAGCGAATTCATCCTCGTCGAGCACGATAAATGACCGACCATCATCCGACCATCTGATGAGATCGGTGTTGTTGCTATCCAGGAAACTGTACGTTGTCAGTGTACTTGCTTCGTACCAACACATCGGAGCTTTCGCCTACCTGCTCAACTTCTGCACGAATGGCGGTATCTGCTTACGCTTCCCTTGGGCATCTCTCTTCGCTGCCTGTACCTTGAGTGTCAACTCCGCCTCGTCCTCCTCGCCAGGCTGTTGTCGCGCATTCATGCCGCCATTCTGCAAATTCCACTGCTCTTGCTGGGAAACATGCTGCGGGCCTATGATCTGATTTCGAGACCGCCGTACCAGGTCTGTGGATGGGACCAATGCCGAACTGCCGCCGTATGTAGGAGCCAAAGCAGCGTTTTGTGAGAATGCTGCAAATCCATTATCATCGGCGTGAGCTGGATCCGAGTACACCTGATCTTGAGCGTAGGGCTGTAGAAAGTCCGTACCGAAATCGGTCTGCTGATCTTGTAGGGAGCTGTAGGGGTATGTAGGGAGCTGTTGTTGCGACATGTTCTGTACGAGGGGGGAGGTACCAGGCGCCGGTCGTTTTCGGGAGTTTGTTGTAGATTGCATCGCTGATAGCAGAATCGCAGCGTGGACGTATGTTGGAGGTTGGAAGTACAATCGCCAACACAAAATGGAGTAAACGCTAGGCACCTAATATGCAGCGCCTTGTCGACTTCTCGTCTCGGAGCAGTAGTTCAGGAGAGTGTCATGAAGTCGTGAAGTCTTCAAGAGTGGGCCAGCCTTGTGTATGGTTCTGCGACAATCTCATGGCAAGTAACCGTTGTAGGACCAATCACGACATGCCCGTGACTCATGTCATTGTGACACAATCGCCGTCGCAAATACTGCGCGGTCGAGCTGATAGACGTATGGGGTTCTCGTTCTTCTCCAGTGGGCGCGAAGAGCACAGCGTTTGCGCGCAGGTTCGGTCGGGCAAGTAGGAGTGCGTGAAAGGTCGAACCTGCGATGAACGGGATGAAGCGAGCAATCGAAATTCAGGCGATTGATCTTGCGGTCGTAGTCGGTTGGTCGCGAAGTCAGCTCAATCTCGGGGAGTATCTGTTTTGTTGTGCTGACTATGAGAGTTGATATGATCAGCTCAAACTCCACGTCGTGCCAAGCCCGGCTTCGAGAGGTGAGTTCGATATGAGGTGAGATGACGATGTTGCAGCCGAACTTTCCCCATGCTACTTGCTTTGCATCGGAGACATGTAGGTAGACTTCACTTCGTAGGTATAGCACAAGACGGTCAGAACTGGGTTCTGACCGTCAGAAATATTGCCCCGTTTTTGATGCTATACTATCAAGCTCTTCATACTAGAGAATATCTTCTTGCGTTCAGTCCTAGTGCTGTCCTACTTTTGGACGCATGTGCTGTCTCCTGATACTTTGCTTCATGCCAATCAGATAAGAAAGGCAAAGACTTGAGTAGTGTTGGAGACCTGATCAACAGTGTACCTGTGTTTTCTAATAAAGCTCCATCGCATCCAAATTTGGGGTCATTAAGTGGGTGTCAAAGGCAATTGACTGCACACACTGAGTAATGAACGCAGGCAGTTGCATGTAGCGAGCATCCCTGTTTGACACAACGATTCATCTCAGCGAAATCGGAGACATTATGCAATGGGTGCCAAAAGTATGGCAAGATAAAGACTTCATCCAGTTGGAGAGATTCACATGTATACATAACTAGGCAAGGTGCGCATAGGAATGTAGGCTGGGTAGAGTTAGTACCTAACCCTACCTACTTGAAGTACGTATAGTAGTACCTCGACTCTCTTACATGCATACTCCTTACACAAGCACAACCATGACATCCAGTGCCGTCATCCTTTCTTGATTATACCCACAGTATTCAAGAAGTCCTGCTCAGTTCACGGAACTTGGTCATACCTTAGCATGTCCTGCTCATGCTAGCATAGCTCCACCCAAGAAACAGAATGGCGAATAAATCTTCTCCACGGACACAAATGCCATCGATCATACGAGACCTAGCCAGCTTTCAGCAGAGTATTCTAGGTTGTCTCAATGAGTAAGTATTGATCGGAGGTCCTTCGGATTACTCGTGGATTTACATATCTGGATCCAGCCGGGCTTAAACTTTTTTTACCTTGTTGACGGGATCTTTGGATTTCTGCTCATCTGCTGGCCCACAACATCAATCAACACCGAAGCAGATGGGAGAATGCTCGCATACGAAAGGTGCTGCACAAGACCGGCATCCTTGCTATATGTTGAGGGAACTTATTATTGCATCATTTGCATGTGCCTGGCGCCAAGGTCGTGCGCTGTCCGCTTGATGCGTTTCTTTCATCACATGCATGTATCTCGGACTGGAAGACGTCCATGCACAACCTCTACAAGTATATTGCATAAGTTATTTGAGGCATAGTACATTCCTTCAACGTGGACCAGGTGCACTGCAGCACGATTATATTCGAATGTATGGTAATTGAAGGTATGTAACATGAACATACATGTACGTGAGGTACAAACTTGATGAATGTGATGACGGAGGCAGCTCCGTGGATAGACCACCCCACCATGGGAGTCACTGGCTGAGGTGGCTCGCGTCACATCACTGGTCGTCCCATCATCATCATCTTGCACCCGCGTCCGTCCATTTACTGCTTCCGTGCCTGCCTGCCGGCTCATTCTATGCGCCTGCTCCCTCTCACCTTGACCAAGTTACATTCATACTACATGTAGCATCAGTATGCCTCGTGTCGGCCACTTCCCTCAACTCTTCACTCCGCCTCCATCGCGACGACTGCGCTGATCATGGCTACCATCACGGCCGACGACGTCAGCCATCCTTCGCCATCCACAGCTTCACCAAAAGCCGACGCAGACCACGACATCAAACCGCGACTCACGTCGAGCGCCGCTTCTCTCCCCCGGCCAACCTCCAATCGAGGCAGATTCCCTTCGCCGAATCCCAAGAACGTCGTCCGCCGGCGATCGAGTTTGCTGTCCCTCTCCAGTCTCGACGATGCCGCCCAGTCATTTACCGACGACATCATCGACCCCCGCACGCACAGGAGCAAGCTGAGAAGAGAAGGCGAGGACGAGGTCACACACTGGCACTCCACGCCTCTTGTCTTCGCAATACTTCCGGCTGTCGCGGGTCTTTTGTTCCAGAACGGATCTACCTTTGTTACCGACGTCCTCCTGCTTGCATTGGCTGCCGTCTTCCTGAATTGGAGTGTGCGCTTGCCTTGGGATTGGTATTATGCTTCGCAGTCCATCTTCGAGCCCGACACCACACCTTTCGACGACGATACGATCGTCGAAGAAGACATAGAAGCGGAGACTGCGGTAGAGATCGACACCGCGGTCAGCGGCGCGTCTGATCATGCTGCTGCAAGCCAGAACACGGCGGACAAGCTCAACAGCAATGGTAGTGTGGACCTGAGCGAACGAGAACAAGCCGCAAAGAAGCTCCGTCGACAAGAACTGCTAGCCCTGTCAGCAACGTTTGTATTCCCGTGTCTGGCAGCCTATCTCCTCCACGTCATCCGAGCCCAACTTTCCAGATCCTCCACCGGTCTAGTGTCTGATTACAACCTCTCAATCTTCATACTCGCTGCAGAGATCCGACCTTTCCGCCAGCTGTGTCGGCTTATTGCTAACCGCACACTACATCTGAAGAGCGTTGCCACAGCCGCAGATGAACTTGGCTACGACCAGAAGCCCACCATTGCCATCTTGATGCAACGAGTGAATGAGCTAGAATCTCGAATTATAGAACAGACCTCAGGCCCGGTGTCAGCCCAAGCTGCACAAAAGACTGACGTGAATGAGCTTCAATCGGAATTGAAGAAGCGTTACGAGCCTCGCCTTGAAGGCTTGGAACGCGCCGTCCGCCGCTACGAGAAGAGGTCGACCACGTTCACCATGGCAATTGATCAGCGTCTGCTTGCGCTGGAAGGCAGGACGAACGATGCATTCAGTCTTGCTGCAGTGGCCGCACAAAACTCGCGTGGCCACAGCATATTCGATCTTATTGTCGACCTTGGCACAAGCGCTGTGGTGCTGCCGATCAAGTTACTCTGGTCCGCATGCAAACTTCCGCTCAACATGGCCGAGGAAGCTTATATCAGGTTGAAGGTACTTATGCTCGGTCCTGCCTATGCGCCTCCAAATTATGGCTCGAAGAGATCTTCCGGCTATGGCTCTGCCACTTCCAGCAGATATCCGGAAAGGGATGAAAAGGCGCGTCTGAAGTACTCCGGAAGGAAACCTCAGCGGGATGTTCTTCGGTAGAACGAAGATTTGAGTCATACTGACGCGCTGGCACGATAGTATTGGCCCTGACCAGCGACATATTTACATATCAAGCAATTCTTGGTGTTTCTATTCCTGAACTTCTCGACCGCATGGATTTCAAAAAGGGGTTTCAACCGTAGAACGATATTTCTTACCATAAGCCAAGCTACACAGCACAGCCGCAAACTCCAGCTCTCCATGATCAAACTCGCGTAAGCTAATGCCTATGACGAACAGGTAGTTTTATTGGGTGTCATCATACTGCAAGTGTGTCCCGATACATCCGTCCAATGATACGTCGTCATCGCCTCCACCTTGGCTCCGCGTGATAGTTCTCTCGTGTTCCAAGGATTACTCACTGGTTCGATCAGCTCCTCGAGCGGCGTCGAGAGCACGATCAAGGAACTTCTATCTGACTGTGTCAGACCGCGTCTGGCTAGTTATGGTCACAAGTGTCAACGAGTCTCGCATGATAGGTGCCACGACTGCATGATCTTGTATCGTGAGAGCGAATGCGGCCCAATCCTTTCACTTTTACCACCCGGGTCATCCTCTTCCCTTGTGAATCGTGGCCGACCGCACGTGGCGTGACACGCCACCACGCACGTCAGACTGTATGTCTAGCTTCCATCCAACGCAATAGGTGTACTAGCTGGCCGACGGCTTGTTGAGGTATCTCCAGGAGTGAACATTCAGCCGCATTACGTCGTTGAGCCTTCCTCTAGACGTGTCAGGTGAGGCATCTAGATGCATAAGCAGTACGGTGTCCCGGTTGCGAAACGTGTCATCGGTCATTGACGGCTGTCCTCTCGAGCCCAGGAACAAGGATATGCAATGCCGGACGCGAGAGAAGTGTGGTGAGAGTTTGAGGATGAAGCTGTGAAGCCGGAGTTCGAGATAGGTAGAACGAGTCCGCCAAACACTACCGTCCTGTTCACCTAGGCATGTTCAGAATGCGCCGGAGGAAGTTCGCTCGAGCTGGCCGGGTTCTGCACATGTTACGTTCGTGGCTACGTGACAACGTAAGCCAGAAGGCGAAGATGCGTAAGTATGCCTACCTAAGGTAAGCTCATGTCATCTATGCAACACATTTACGGCAGGCTCGTGCCACGGAGCATCGTTCCTCCTTGTGTAGTTGGTGGTCGTGCGTGGGATCCTCGTACGACCGCGAAAGCGTCTTGCGGTTGTGTCGAATCTCGCACGAAAGACTTGGTCATAATCATGGCTCCGCAGTTCCTTGAAGGTACCTCATACATGTGTGATTACCAGCTAGACGCAGGGTTCGCGACCCGACGACAAGGATCCTGTCCGCAATGCGGGTACCTGCTATGTATGTGGGCACTCGCACCCTGTACTGCGGTACAGGTACCTTGCCTTATTTGCATCTTATGTGATCGTATAACGGGACAGCGGACATACTGACACGTGTGAGATCAGATCCATTTGCATGATGGATTGCAAGTCACACCCTATGCGCAATTGATTGGAGCACCGCAACAAGAGTCGTCGGCTGGAATTTGTCATGTCGTTGCTGACAAGGGACTAAGACACGTCGAGTTTGTCACCAGATGACAGACCATGCCGTCGTTGCGCGGTTCAGCCTCGGAAGTGATGACAACGGATGGATGGGAGATGATGTCGCGACACGTGCTTCGTGCACCGCCTAGCACAACGACTGCAGCATAGTCGATGACAAGCGAATCCTTCAAGAGTGGTAAGGCTAGGGGGTGAATATCGAGCGAATCACACTGTTCGCATGTTTTACCGCTGTTTACCTACCTAGGTACATGTAAGCATCTTCATGCTCACACAAGATATGCATCACGTCCTTAAGAGCACAGCTGCGACATGGATATGACGGATGCGGGCAGCAAGACTCATTTACGAAACACTCGTAGCGTAGCACGTTCGTCATCGCAGTCACGGCAGTATTAGTATACATATCAGCGGACTTCGCGTCGATCTGACCAGCTTGGCAATCTTTCTCATGCTCGGACTCTGTGGCCGAGAGCATCGCATCCTTCGACCCCGGCCTCTGCAAGACTTACGCACGGGTGCGCTTTGCATACGTGATGCGTTGAACGAATGCGACAAATCTGTTCTTTGCCACCGGTCCCAAAGGGGGAGATCTAGAACGGATGAACGACTAGCGCATCGCTAAAAGGGAGAAGCAGGGACGGACCCGGCTTCGCTCCATCGCGATTATTCAACATCTCGACGACATCTGGGCGATCGTCGCTCATCAAGGATATGGATTCTCTTGCTCGTGATAAGCCGCTTGTTGGGACAAATTGACTGTAGGCATTCGCATCACGAGCTCCAACTTGATCGCTTACAGGCACCTGATTGCGATCGCCTGACCCTTCCTCTGCTATCCTCAGCTGCTGGAGCATTCACCCGAGGCGGTGTCGAGCGTCAACGTGTGGATCGTCGGATATCTCAGGTAGGCTTCGATAACCTTGTCAGCCTCGCTCGATGTTGTCATCGTCGATGGCCACGGCACTTCTTGTCCCATACTTTCGCTTCCGCTCCCATTCTTAGCTCTAGCTTTGGGCGTTTCCGTCGCCTTCGGATTCAAGCCGAAAAGACCCTTTGGCGTTCACCACAGTGATCTAGGCAGGGTGAAAAAACCGCTCTGGCTGTGACGGCTGGATAATCGATTTACGGCTCAACGTCGATCCGGTCCTGCTGGCACCATCAGGCCCAGCACTCAGTGGGCTGCAGGAAGACTAGCGAGTGACTTGCGTACGTCCGAATAATTGGTATATCCTCATCGGATGTCCTCGTAAATCCGAATGTGCGTCCTCATCTCTGGCACGCGTGTTCTGCAACACTGCATATATAATTACAGACTCTAGCTTTAATCATCGACACACGCAGCTGTACATTCTTATTCTCCTTTCGTGGTTGGACAAGTTTGCGATCATCTTTACTGGCATGGCTTCTCGGCTTCTGTTGGCCGGTGTCGCCTTGCTTGGAGCTGCACAAGCACAACAAACAAATACAGCATCCGTCAACCAGACCGGCGACAATCCTGCGACTACAGCTCTTGCCATTGAAGCAACACCTACACCTTTAGCACTTGGCGGCAGTGCTGCGCAATTGTATAACCCACTTGCTTGGATTCCCCATGGCGACAGCCTTCTACCGGCGCTGCCCCAATGGGCTACCAATGGCAACAGCACACTGGGAACTTCCAAAGCGCCTCGTCTTCCAGCATGGTTGAGTGGGCCATTGCCAGGCGGAACGCCATGGGGATTGAGGACAGCGAAGAACACCAATTACTATATCAATGCGCCCAACACTGGTGAGATGAGTCGACAATCGAGCCACCCTGGGACTTGGGCTGACTGGAGATAGGCGTAACACGACATTACGAGTTCACGGTCGCTAGACAAACAATTGCACCTGATGGCGTTGAGGTAGATGGTATTACCGTGAACGGCGCATTCCCTGGTATGCTCACGACAACGTCAGTCATTAAAGGGTTCATCCGACTAATCATATGTTCAAGGCCCAACAATCGAAGCAAATTGGGGCGATTGGATTGAGGGTAGGCCTTGCTACATGGAACATGGACGTACTGTGAGCTGACGCGTGACAGTTATCGTCCACAACAATCTACCCGATGAAGGAACGTCGCTACATTGGCACGGTCTGCTTCAGAAAGCGACTCCTTACATGGATGGCGTACCTGGCGTCGGGCAATGTCCCATTGCACCTGGGACTTCATTCACCTACCGTTTCAAAGCCGACCTTTACGGAACGTCTTGGTGGCATTCTCACTACAGTGCGCAATACTCCTCGGGTGCTGTCGGTCCTATGATTATCCATGGTCCAACCAATGCTCTGTACGATGTGGATCTAGGACCTGTCATGCTGAGTGATTGGTATCACACCTACTACTACGACCTGATAGAACAAGTTATGGCTCCTGTATCGGAAGGTCTACCTCCGCCAGTGTCGAACAACAACCTTATCAACGGGAAAATGAACTATCCATGTGCTAGTGCAACCGGATTGAATTGCACCGCAAACGCAGGTATCTCCAAGTTCTACTTTCAGACCGGAAAGACTTATCGACTACGCCTCATCAACAGTGGCGCCGAAGGCATCCAGAAGTTCAGCATCGATGGGCATAAACTGACCGTCATTGCCAACGATTTCGTCGAGATCATCCCATATACCACCAACGTGGTTACGCTTGCTGTTGGCCAGCGCTCTGATGTTTTGGTCACTGCCTCAGGAAAAGCCACCGACGCTGTCTGGATGAGGAGCACCCTTGGCCCTTCTGCGTACGTAGGCGGCTGCACACTGAACGATGGAGTGTCCCCTGAAGCTTTCGCTGCCATCTACTACCAGAGTGCCAACACCTCTGCCGTGCCGACCACGCAGTCATCTGTCTCTACAGCACAGATTGTCAATTGCGGAAATGACCCGCTTGCCGAAACTTTGCCCTTTTATCCTATCACGCCGACATCCACACCACAATCTGTGCAGCAAGTCAACATTACATTCCAGAACAACGGCACCAATCTCCTCTTCTACATGAACAACGTGACTTTCCGAACGAATTACAACGACCCTGTATTATTGGATGCGAGTCTTGGACATGTCAACTTCCCGGCGGATTACAATGTATACAATTTCGGTTCCAGCAAGTCCATCCGACTCGTCATTTACAACTATGCAGAGGCTGGCGCCCATCCGATGCATATGCATGGGCACAACATGTACATCCTCGCCACGGGATACGGGACCTGGGACGGCACCGTGACTAACCCGCTCAACCCCCAACGACGAGATGTTCAGATTCTCCCCAATGCCCCCGGCCCTACAACACCGGCATATATTGTGGTGCAGATCGACGCGGATAATCCCGGGGTCTGGCCTCTCCATTGTCATATTGCATGGCATGTGTCAGCTGGTCTGTACATCAACATCCTCGAACGGCCGGCGGATGTTCTCAAACTGCAGATCCCCAGTACCAGTGCGCAAACCTGCCGAGATTGGGCGGCGTGGACCGGGACCCATGTCCCTGACCAGATTGACTCGGGGCTCTGAACTGAACTCCCATGTATAGTGTTGTGATGATATATGGCTGTAGGGTTGATACGATTGATAAGCGAAGGCGTTTGAACTGGTGGAAAAAGGAATTGCTAATGTCAACGGATGTATATTACATAGAGTCCAGAGGGGCGCCCTACGATGATATACCAACGACTTGTAATGAGAATGTTCAAGGGATCACGACGATTTTACCGCCTGCCGTTCCCTCTTCCATGACACGATGCGCTTCCGCTATCTCGTGGAGTCTGAATGTTTTGCCGATTGCAATCGACAAATTGCCGTGCTCGATTTGTTCCACCATCTCCTGCAACGGCGTCGACATGAACTCTTTGACACCCCCAGAGTATGTCGTCAAGTAGACACCGGTGGGAATGGCCTCCATCGGGGAGAAGTCGGCCAGCGTCCAACCTAGTATCCTCGTCAGCCACATCTGTTCAATCATAAAGCTGCCATTTTGCACGTACTGTTGCCCACCATTCCCATCATGCAAACTCTTCCGTGCAGCCTCGCGCACTGCAACGAGTCTTCTAGAGTGGTGGTCCCGATTAGTTCCAGCACTCCGTTTACACCTCCTTCGGTCAACTCCTTTACTTTGCCCGCAATCTTGCCATTGTCGAGCACCACTTTGCTCGCTCCATGCTTGAGTAGCAGCTCCTCTCGCTCTGACTTCCTTGTCGTAGAGATGACTTTGATACCATAGTTTCGTGCGATGGCCGCCACTGCGAGGCCGACACTC
The DNA here is from genome assembly GCA_003012245.1 of Microcyclospora tardicrescens. Lineage (NCBI taxonomy): Eukaryota > Fungi > Ascomycota > Dothideomycetes > Capnodiales > Microcyclospora > Microcyclospora tardicrescens. Next base: position 7,182 of record PXOE01000167.1, on the reverse strand, counting down.
GTGGTTCCGCCACGGACCAGCAACGTCTCACCACGTTTCATTTGGAGCCCGGTGAAGATCGAGCCATATGCCGTTTGCAGCATCTCGCCACAAGCGCCTAGCACGTCCCAATCCAGCGACGTGCGCAGCTTCTGGACCTGGCCGGCTGGGACACACGTGTACTCGGCATAGCCGCCATCGAAAAGCCGGCCCATGCCCCCCATCGCCGTTGCGACGACGTCTCCCGCGGAAAACTCCCCGGTGGGCGCATCTACCACCACGCCTGTGGCTTCAATGCCGAGCACGCGGGGCAGCGTCACGGACGTCGGAGGACTGAGACCCTGGCGTGTGAACAGCTCTGATCGGTTCAGACCGAAGGCTTTCACACGTATCAACACCCAGCCTGGCTGGGGCGTGGGGATGGGAAGCTGAAGCGTGGTGCAGCAATGTGTTAGCGGGGGATACCGGATGTTGTGGGGGTGAAGGAGCAAGCAACTGTCGGCGGGTAGCGAACCTCTTCAACACGGAGAACCTCAAGACCGCCAGGCTCGCGCATTACCACAGCTCTCATCTTGCAACTTGGTTAGTCTGGAGGGTCGTGATTATAGGATTATGCGGCTTCGTTGCGTACGGTTGTCATGGCTGCCGGCTTAGATGTTGTTATGGAGCGCAGTGTTGGGTATGTACAGCCTTGCTTCGTGTTGAATCACTCGCGTTCTCGGAAGAAACGAGAAGTGTACAGTGTGTCCATACTTATATTCTTTTGTTCATCGTTGTACTGTACATTCCGAAACCCTCGCCGATTTTAGCTGAGCCGTCGGCGACTCCTGGATATGTTCTTCTGCCCTTGTTTTCGCGTACGAAGTGCTGTTGACGTCAAGCTCGTTTGGAATCATGAGATGGAGGTTTGGAATCTTGAGCGGGGCGCGGGAGATCTTGCAGACCTCATTGCTCCAGTATGACATAACAACTATCGAACAAACATACTCAAGGATTTGCTATTTTGTCGAAAAGTATGATCGGAAGGGAGATTGTTGAAGAGGTGCTACGACGGGCCAGTAGTATGGTAAAGGTATGCACTCAAAGCTCATGTTGCGCAAGAGTGAGAATGATGACCTCGTTGTGCATCTGTCTTTCCTCAGCTACTGTACATGTACGTGACATGTACATGACATGTACAGAACATCACAACATCGAGCCCCAACCAAGATCGACCACGTCAGGCCACCGCATCACTGAGTTGTGGATGCGATATGCTGATACCTGAAAGTAAGGTGTTATTGATTCATACATCGTTACACATTACACTGCGAGCATTATCCTTGCTGGGCCACACGCCGTGGCGCTTTGTCTTCAAAGCTGCCTCTGATCCTGACTACTCGAGTGGTGCTCGCTCCTCATGCAGAAGAATGTGAAGTGTCGGTGCTCTCAACACTTGAAGACGGCGACCGCTCTGACATGATCGACGTGGTGCCAATCCGACGATCTTTGCCTCGACCACGAATCCCCTTGTTGCAGTTCTTGTACAGGCCGCCGAAGTATTCCCACATCTCTTTCTCCCATTTATCAACCCGATCGCCTTCCTGGAAGTTCTCGAATCGGTCCTTCAATCGGCGAATGGTGTCAACATGGAATTTGTTTTGGTGTGATTTGAGATTGCCAAGCTGTGTGAACTGCTTATTGCAGTTGTCCAACTTGCAGGTGAATGGCTTCGTCGCAGTGTGCACAATCTTGTGGGCTCGGACGTTGCCATGCTGCGCGAATGCTTTCCCACATACGTCGCACTGATACGGTCGTTCGCCAGTGTGCCTTCGTTCGTGGGTCTTCAGATTGCCGAGTTGACTGAAACGCTGACCGCACGACGCCTCTTTGCATACAAACGGCTTTACACCAGTATGTGCTCTCATGTGGATGTCGAGATGCGTCTTCTGGTGAAAGGCCTTGCCACAGTCCGGAATGACACATGTGTACCGCTTCCTTGGTTTGCTCGGCATGCTCTGCTGTGCTCGCCGCTGCTCATACTGCGTAGCATCGACTCCATCGGCCTTCGCCTGGATGGTACGCATGAGTGTATCGATGTCGGTCGAAAATATAGCGGGCTTGCTATCCTCGATGGTAGCTGCGGGTGCTACTGACTCCTGGATCTGCATCGAGACCGAATGCTCAAATAGTGACTGAGCGGACATGGTAGGCGAGCCTTCACTCTTGATGTAGCATCCCGTGTGCATCATACCGTAATCTTCAAACCGGAGAGCGGAAGGGTGACACATTTGAGGCTGCTGTATTGAGCCCCATGATATGGAGCCATACATTGGTGGAACAAGGCTTGAGGCCATATCGAAAGCGTCTACGAAGTTTGCTTCCATGCTCAAGCCATGTGGTAGTGCGGTCTCCCTGAACATCTCGCTTGGCATGATCAATGATGGACTGGCTTCATTACCCAGTCTTCGTGCGGAATGTTGTTGGCTGGAGACACTCTGTAAAGTCATCCCGCCTGTGACGAAGGCCGACTCTGTTGGTATATCCATGTTGATTGAGGACATCATTCCAGTAATGTCAAGTGACCTTGGGCCATGGGAGATGTGTCGACGTGCATGAGAAGGCTGTGCGGTGTTCGAACTAGAATGGTAGAATGCAGCCATAGCGACCTGGGCGTTGTCTCCAGAGCGGGTGAGTGTGTTACGATAAATATCAAAACCAATTCGGTAGCTCTCGTTCGGAAATTGTAGGTCTGTAGAGAAGACGAGTGCCGGCGTGCTTCTTCAATTGTAATGGTCGGGGAGTGGACGCTCTGGCGACGCAATGGTGCCAGACGCATGGAGTAGGGCTGCAAGCAACCCCAAGACGTGGAACATGTCGCTATAAGGCATGTTGCTAACCCACACAGCGTGGACGTGGATATGGGGATGAGTTGTGTACCATGACGGTGGATGGGCGCCAACATCCCACGACATACCTGGACGTTATGGAACTAGCGCTGACAATCTCGATGGAGCGCGCGGCTGAGAGATGGGCACGCGCGGGAGGACATAGACGGATTGTGTGGAGGTCTGCTCCATGACAAGGTCCATCCCGCTCGGGAGAGCTGAAGCGCAGTGAGTTTCGATGGTGGCAAAGGCCTGCTTGAGGGCAAACACCTAGAGACTGAAGTTACAATGATCGGTGCTGGGAGATGCGCGGTTGCGGCATGCTTGACATCGGCCGGCTGCGTCAATGAATGGTCGATGGGTCATGATAACCACATCGAATCGCTATCCCCATGCCCTTGTTGCTGATTAATTTGCGGTCCCACGGCATGCCGGTTGCTCGCCAAATCGTGCATGCCTGATCCTCGCCTGCATGCACCTCTCGTTTGGTGAGCTTCGAAGGCTGAGATTGGACATCAGCGACGCCATGGTCGAGAGACCAGAAGCCGAGTGACCCAAAACCACGGACCCAAAGAAGATATTGATTGGGCACATCAGGTTTTTCCGAAGCATGATGAAAAGAAGATTTATCTCGCGTTGCATGCCGTGTCAAAGAGTCTGCATGTACGTGTACCAGTAATGTTCAACGACCCCACGCGGGGAGATGTGCGATCGCGCCACCTTGCGGCTCAAGCCTTTTTAGTCCCTCAACTCATGAAGTATGATCGAGTAATGGCAAATGAACGGTGACTCGGCGAGTGTATCCCGGCATGATAGCAAGATTCCGAATCCCAGGCAAAGTGCTCCCATCTGACCTTCCCACTGGCCATCCTCACCCACGTCGACTCGCCCGGACTCAGGCATCAGTGAAACAGCGCAATTATCCGCACCCCTGACTGGTCTTATGAATAGGTATCCTCGAGAACACAGTTTGCTGATAGTACTGTATGCATTGGCCCGTGTTTGTAGCCTGAGGCGGGCGTTGGTAGTAGATTCCACCACGTACCAACTCGCGTGATTAGACGTGGAAGCTCTGCATTTATGATGAGATACTTGAGCAAAGCAGCTGAACGACTTTATGGTGTATGCAGCTCAGGAAGAGCTGGCGCACACGGCCGCGGCCCCGAAAATCATGTGTTCGCAGCGTATAGGCCAAGGTTGAATTGAAGATCGCTACAACTCTTGTAACGAGAATAATGCAGCATAAGGTGTAGACGTGGACCCCAGTGGAGTTAGATCATGCTGGGTTCGTGGGAGCGCGTGCTTCAGATCGATGCTGACTGCACAGTTCAGTCATCGGACTGAGCGCGAAGTACCCATGTACGTAAGACAACAGGGAGGGAAAGACGAAGGCATGTATCCACGTCTTGCACGGCTGTCAAGCAATTGAGAAATCCTTGAGACGAAGCTAAGATCTATGGGAGTAACCTCATCACGTCTATAATCTGCTTCCCTTGATTCCGGGCAATCTTCAACCACTCCTTAGGCGATGCTATTGCTTTGCGCAAGGTTTTGAGGCATGGATACGCACTTTAGACATTCTAAGACATGGAGAAAGGACCTGGTGGGTTCGAAGCAGGAGCACTAGCTGGGCCGCCGCTGAAGATAGACAGATTGCTGCTGTTGCCGCAAGATTATTGCCTGGTGGCATGCATGTAGGCTGCGCCGGAATGCACGACGCCGTGAAGAAGTTACTGTAGTCGTGAATTGGACTTGCTAGTGCAGACCATCCAGTGAGGTTACATGTACTTCGAGGCGCGATCGTGTATTTGATGCACCGTCATGTCGAAGCATAGTACACTGTTGATAGAACGAAGTGACCTTTGCAGGCATCCTTCATGAAGTCCTCCTGCTGAGAAATGGTGACCAAGGGACATGTTCTTGATTGCCTGGGCAGTAATAGATTTGAGCTCATTCTAAGCAGATTTCGCTTGCAGTCTGGCATTAAGTCGCCTCCCTTTGCTTCGACTACGGCCGGTCCTCGAGCTTCTCGTTGTCTGTATAGGTAAGGTCCCCTCGCAACGCAGGCAGCAACTGCGACGCTTTGCCTGAAATGTGCTCAATGGCTAGACCTTTAGCAGCTATTTGCCATGCGACTCCCGGGATCCTTGATTCAGGTATTCTACGACTTCACCAGCATGTTCTCGACCACCCTTGATGACGTTGTAGTGATTTGCCGTGCGTGGAACCTGTCAAGTTTGACGAGATCATCGGCTTCTCGTACTGATCGGGTAGCAGTTGCGAACCGCTATGACATAGGTGACATGGCGCATAGACCTTTCGCATGTACAACCGAGATTTGGTGGACCGGCTTCCCCAGAAAACAAAGGCGCTTTAGCCGCAACCGAGGCTGATGCCATGCGCGCAAAGCCGCATGGGTAAAAACATGCCGTGTGCCTTGCATGTGTGTGGTGTACCTGGCGTGCCGCTATATAGAGAATGCCCTCCTCGTGAACTCGATCACTCTTTCATTCCGTCCATCGTCTACGCGCCGGATCACTAGAGCTATCCGCCATGTCTCGATCTCTATTCACCACCCTCCTTGCCCTGGGATCCCTGGCAACGGCTCAGACAACCATCAGCAATGTCACCTCTTCTGCTTGCCCCAGTCCTGGCGGAGCACATATCATCGTCGCCCGCGCGTCGCTCGAAGCCCCTGGTTACGGCATCATCGGTGCTGTGAAAGACTCCGTTCTCGCAAGTATCCCAGGCTCAACGGCAGAGTCTGTCGGGTACCCGGCCACTCTGGCTAACTACACTGACTCGGAAACTGCTGGTGTACTTGCGATGCGCATCTTGATCAACAACTTCATCGCAAAATGCTCCGGCACACCACTCGTGGTTATGGGTTATTCGCAAGGCGCGCAGGTCACCGCCGATAGCTTGGTCGGTCAAGAAGACAAGAACTTCCCCGAAGGCTCCCCTGCGCCGGACCCACTTCCCGCGAGCACATTGGCGCGCACTGCGGCTGTCATCATGATGGGAGACCCTACATTTGTTGTCAATGAGACCTTCCATGTTGGAAATGCCACCAAAAACAGCATCTTCCCGCGCGAAGATGTCTCCAACTTCGACATCACCGGCCTTGCTTCTCGAACACAAAGCTACTGCGACTTCGGCGACCCTTACTGCGCTGCCGGCGATGACCTCATTGTCCATCTGTCGTACATCCAGGAATATGGCACTCAAGCAGCAGCCTTTGTGGTCAGTCACATTAAGAGCTGGTATGGGAATGGAACAAGCAACGGCACCTCCACCTCTACGTCTACAGGACAGGTGCCTTCGGCCACAGCCTATAGCACTGGGGTCACAGGCACGGGCTCGCCAACCGCTTCGTGGGGTCCCTCAGGGTCAGGCTGGGCAACACCGACCGCGACACCCTATACCGGTGCCGCGTCAGGCCTGAAAAGCATGGGCGCAGCTGGGCTCATGGGAGCGGCATTGGCTCTGATCCTCTAAGTGCCTCACGGCTCAACATGAGCTCACTGTACGTGTAACGAAGTTCCTGTACGCGATGTTGACGCTTGGACATGGAGATACGTAATTCCTCGTATACACACTGTATCGACTTATGTCACCTCATCGTAACGCAGTCCCGAATGCTGTTCAGTGTTGGTTGTTTTATCATACACGAAAGCGTTGATCACAACATAAGGCCTAGCTAATAACGCGGTATACCTATGTAGGGGCCGGAATCGAAGGAGATCAGGTCGGAGTCGTGTCGCCTGAGGAAGCAGAGCTGAGACTGCCGTGCTCCCATGGTCGCTGCATATGACCTTATAACACATGGACGTACACGTACCTCATTTACGATAATGCAACATCTCAAGTTTCAGTTAGCAATGGAGCGCCTCTAGTCCTTTCTGTCAATCTGAAGCCCACTTCGAAGCAGGACGAGACTACGGCGTACGTATACGCTAGTCAAGAGTAAGAACACGCACCTTTGCACCAGTACATCCACGTAACATTTCCTATAGAGGTACGTCTTACAAACGACTCTAGAAGTAAGGTTAAATAGTAATAGCTCGACGTTGGTTATTCTAACCTTCCTTGTAGTTGTAAACAGATCTAGTACATTAAATAGATAGTATAGAAAAGGCATAAAAGACAAATAATGTGTTTAGAGTTATGTCTAAAACTATCTAGGCTACTCTATAGCCTTAGAACAAGACTATATCCTCTCTTATAATAGTTAGTAGTAAATAAAAAGACTATAAAGAGTAATATTATTTTAACTTAATATCTCTATTAACTTATCTTTTAAAAGTAGTAGCCTTAGAATATATACTCTATCTAC